>JAXCGZ010017286.1:0-87568 GCA_037179515.1 Halocaridina rubra | reverse complement strand
TCCTCTTTTCCTTTTGCCCTCAGCTTCCATCCTCATCACCCTCTTTCCCATGTAGTCATCATCTCTTTCCATTACACGTCCAAGCCACCACCGTCTCCTTTGGTGCAGTTTCTTTGAAGTTTCCAATTACCTTTTTATTCTCTTGAAATTTTTCTTTCCGAATCTTGTCAAATTTTGATAACACCGTACGTCCTTCTGAGAATCCATAGTTCTGCTGCATCTAACTCTAGTGTCTTTGTTAAGTAACTGTTGACATTTAGGATATCTTTAATGTGCTGTACTAAATATTTTATTTAGCTTCGTAAAACACTTCCATTTCACATCTTCCAGCATTTACATATGTAATCTGCTTCGGTTTATAGATAGGGGGTACTCAGAGCATAAGATCTTGGTGTTCCACATCTTATATTTGTGTTTATGTATTCTATGATGCAAAATTTATCACACAATTTTTTTGTTCATCAAGTTGCAATGATTAACATAAATATACAATGACTGCAAACCCACTTGTAAGAGGGGTAGCCAAGTCAAAGAACACTTATTCACCTGAAGTCAGTAATCAGTTAAGGAAAGTGTAAAAATTAAGTACCTACTAGTATAGACATCATTTAAGTATACATATCTGGATTTATATGTACCCAAGAAGATGTATAAATACAGTAATGCATAAACACATCAATAAATTTTTTTTTTTCATTTTTATGATTTGTATATAAAAAAATCTTAAAAAGTCAAGAAGAGTAACACCAGGGTTTCTTTGGGCTTTTCATATTTACAGGGTAATTCACCTAACTATATAAAGGGTTACCTAACTTTACTTGGGGTTCCAGGGGTTACTCATCTTTACATGATCCGAAAAATGTTATATAATTTACAAAGTTTTCGATTTATGCTTGGTCAATGAGGCATAAATTGAAGGTACCTCAGTATTAGTTGATATAGTATGAATTTGACAAAAAAAAAATCAGATTTTTATGAAAACTTAATTCAGCATATGAGATGCCTAAACTACAAAATGTCAGAAATACGCATTTAGCAGACTTATTTCATATCTCGGGAGCCTCTTACGTTATTTTGATGTTACACTAAAAAAACAAATAAATAACGTGAGTGGCTACCGAGATATCAAACTTTCAAAATTTAAAAACTTATAAAACGTTATCTGGCATTTTGTAGTTTTGGCACTTAGCTCAGTATAATATATATATATATATATATATATATATATATATATATATATATATATATATATATATATATATATATATATATATATATATATATATATATATATATATATATATATATATATATATATATTATATATATATAATATATATATATATATATATATATATATATATATATATATAAGCTCAGTATAGTATGAGGCGCCTTGCATGTAATTAAATAGGTCTTTACATAGTCATATCATGGCACATTGTAAAAATTCAATTTCTAAATAAGTTCTGTCAATTCCAGACTATTCGTATGTAACTTGGCATAGTTTACACCATCTAGATGACAAATTTTTTGCTAGTGCTGTAAACCTGGATTTGACATACATAAATAAAGTGTGGCTGCTGTTCGCCTTTTAATGGGGTTTGGCTGAGTCAGAGCACATTTGTCAAAAGCTAATAGACCTCAGTCATGCATAGAATTGATGTATGATCTCTAATAAAAGCTGTCCAAATATATTTTCTCAACATTAGCATGGGTAGTGTGCTAGACTAACAGTGCTTTATCTATAGATGGAAGCTGTAATGGTGCATATTTAACAAAAAATTTGGAATTGGGCATTAAAGCAAGCATCTGTCAACTTATTGAAATAGAAAAGTTACGAGGGTACTGTAACTAAGCAGCAGTGTTGATATAGGATTAAATACTCTTTATCTGAACAGAAAGAGAGAAATGAATTCCAAATCTTCGGCTTCCATATACCTTTTATATTTTTGGATTCTCCCTTCTTAATATAGAGTATATTAATATACAGTATATTGAAAACTTATAAATTCATAATGAAGTTACATATTCTGTCTTTGGTAAACTTCAAATACTGTTTATTTGTCGCTCATGATAATGATGATTTAAATATGTTTTCAGTTGTTTCTTGGCAAATTTTATTTGTACATACAACATATGTTAAAGGAGATGTATTTTTTATTTGTTCGTGAGAAACACATCTCTGTCCTTAGAATATATCTTTTACGACTCTCTCAACATTAATTTTGGATTTGAGTAGCACAGATAAGTACAATACAGTTTGTTCCTCATCTTATACAGTTTTAAATAGTATGGTCTTGAATATGCACAGTTGGAAAATATGCAGAGTTTAGACATACAAGAGTTTTGAACATAGGGGATTTTTTTCTTACACCAGAAGTGGTGAAACCAGTTATACAACATAAGATGAGGGACAACTATATAAACATATACATATAACAGCTACTTGTACATGCGGTAGTATGCACTGCTTACATCACTGGCAGTTACCTTATTGTATAGGTCTCCTCTGTTAATTCTCTACATGTTATTGTAGGACGGTCCACACCACAGTTGTTTCTAAAGTACCTTGGGAAGTGAAATGTATATATTGTAATTAAAAAAATCTTGAGTCATCTGTCTGTCGTCAGGACTACTTGATAAATATAAGCACAGTTATCATTAGTTATCATTCTCTTCATAACAAGAGGCATCATATTTGCAATGTAAGTATTTAGCTATCCGTACATTTTTGGTAATAAAGTCAATGATGTATATAAGATAAATTTTCTCCAGCCTCCTTTAAGAATGTACAGTACATGTATATATTTTCATGCCTTACTCATATTTTATACAGTGTGTGTACATAAAAAATTTGGTTTCTTCATACTGAAGATATTCTTATATTCTTCCCTTTTATTAGCCTCCAGTGTGATACACTACTGGACTATTACAAAACTATTGTCTGTGTATTGCAGTGTACCCGATAGCTCATAAGTTTGATAGCTTTTTTACTTTTTCTGAAAATGTCAAATCTCTTACAGGAGATAAAGGAAAATCTTTTAAATATTTCATTTATTTGATGGAAAATTATTATTTTTTACTCTGGCTATAAAAGTATTTGTGCTTTAGTCTTTAATGTCTCACTTTAGTTCCATAGATATGTCAATTGGTAATTTAGATTCATGTTCTTTCTGTTGCTATGACAAAAAATAGAATGAAAGACCCTGTATGTATCTTTAAACTTAGCCTTGAAAGGCTTTCTTGAAGGTTTGATCAATACTGTTGTTAATGCATATATCTTGCAGGTTGCAAATTACTTTTTGTGGCATTGTGGTAGTGGTTCCAACTAGTGAAACTAGAAGTATTCTTAAGAGTGGTAAAATCGTCTTGCTTAGCCCTAAGGGCTCTTAAGCAAACTGTAAATATTTGGCCTCTCTTTTATTTAAATGTTTATATTACTGGGATACTGATATCTCTGTCACAAGTATTACTTTCTATCACCTAGAGATATAAAAAAAGGGAAGTCCATAATCCACCTTAAACATTGTAATTTTAGTGGCAGATTTCAAGTCTGAAAAAGGTAACAGGCATTGTGTAATATTCAGTGATGAACATTTCTCTTGTACACTTATATTTATCAAAAACTTTTATTTACTGAAACTGGCATTATGTCATTTCATGATACTGAGGACTTTCTCTTATTATGTTTTTACACTCCAAGAATTGGCAAGTGCATAGAAATAGGCACTATAAAATGTGCCATTTAGTGATACTGGGGACTGTCTCCATTATTTTTTGTGATATCTACTTATTTCTGTGTGAAGAACTTGCCGTACCGCCTTGGAAGGCTTTTTACACTATCTGCAGACTTTTTTCCTTTGACTGTCTAATGTAATATAATTCCTTTCCCTCGCAGTGTCCCCAGGCAGTACAAAACTGCTTGTATGTATGAATTTTGTGATCTGGTGTGCAGTCTTGTAATTTTATTTTTTAGAAGTACTGTATATTGTATTTATGATAGGGAAGTGTAAAAAAAAATTTGACATACTTTTTCCTTGTACTGTATTGCCATTTGTACATATGTAAATAGACTGTGTACTTTCGTACAAGTTTTTTCTTTAACCTCTTTCATAGGTTTCAAGAAATTATATTTGCCACCGTGGCCAGGTTGGTAATTCATTCAACTTTGATTTGTCAGGTCGGTTCGAGACCCGCCACAATCTGAGGTTAGTAAGGGTAGTGGTCACACTTACCAAAACCAAAAGTCCTTTGGGAAAATGCACCATCCTAGCCCTTAGTAGAAAAGGGAGTCCATGGCGTAAAACCGGATCACTGTCATTTCTGCTGGTGTTAGAATTGTAAGATTACCTTTGTTATCTGTTCAGGAGAACCTGGGAAAAATGTGATGTATAGTTTGGATAAAATTTTCCTGCATATCACAAAGTTTGTATGCCGTTTAATGTGTCACTATTTACCCCCAATGTAATGGGGGTGGACACAGCTGGAACTGAGGAATTAAGATTTGTTGCCCTTCCTAAAGTTAAGTGGTGGGATGAAACAAGTGTTTGTTACATGTCATGTCGAACACCTTAACATCTGCTGTACTGCAGCCCCTTTGTTGTCTTTATGCTTCAGTCACTTCAAGAAATGAAGTGATGAAAAGATGAATATGACAATTGGATGACATCATTTAGTAAATAAGTCAATTAACATTTTTAAAGGTTGAGCTTTTAGTAGAATAGGTTTTAAGTTATAAATACCAGTGAAATTTTCCTACCTGGGAGAGAACTATGAAAAGATAAGCTGGAAATGAATGGGAACTAGATAGAAGTGAAGCCATAGGAAAAAAAATATCTATCGGAGGTAACGATGATATGTTTGAAATAAAAGGTTAGTAGTACACACTAATCTGTATATTAGCAGTGAGTAAGAGGTCTGCAATAGCAGTGGGAAGTCAGATAACTAACACTGGTTCAATCTCACTACAGGGTGTTAGGAAGGGCATCCAGCCTTAATCCCTGGGCTCAAAAATGTCTGTGTCCACCCCTATTTGAATTGGGCTATGTGTAACACAAAGTATTACTTTTATTAGCAGCGTGAGTCATAGCTATTTCAGTACATGAATTTACTACTTCACAGAGTGCTTAACTCTTGAGTTGACAGACTGGCGATCGAGCCCACCGTGAGGTTAGGAAAGTATCCGTTCTTAACTCCCAAGCCACACTATCTGTGTTCACCCCCCACATTTTGACTAATACTGACACGTGTAACGAGGATTTTTTTTTTCTCAAGCAAATTGGGTTGAATGTGTTCAGTGCTAAATATCAGCAAATTAGAAGAAAAAACATTACAACAAAACAAGTCTTAGGAAAACAAAATGCCTCGTGAAGAATGTGTTGCTGTCATGCAGTTTCTTAGCAACTAAAATGAAGAATGAAATAAATAATATATAAATGAATGCTAGAAACAAGACACACAGGGTATCACTTTAGTCAGGTGATATGTCTTGATGTATTAAAAAAAAAAATGTGCCCGTTTCAATATGGAAGTGAAGTTTATGGATATTTTATGTTTGGAATGAATGTAACCTTCAAACCGTCGAAAAATGTATGCTAACTTAAGCAAGACTAACTTAATTGTGAGTAATTTGATTTCTTTCTCTGATTATTGATATTTATAAATGAAAGTTATCTTGAAAACTGTCGCAAATTACTAGTTTATTTAGCTTGTAGTGACGCTAGCTTTTGATTACGAGTTTATAGATATTGTTCACGAGTTTACTTGAATTTAAAGACCTTGTAGTTGTTAAATATTCTTTATTTAATTTATAATTTGCTTTATTTTGCTACTTATATGATTGTTAATACTAAGAATTTTATTAGCATAAATAGTGATATGATTTAATTATGAATAATATGTTTTGTATCATTGATTTGATTTAATTTGTTATATTTTCTAGTACATTTTATTCCTATGTTGCTTTCTAATATCTTTTCTTTTGTCAGAGATGTGTAAATATTGTAAACGTGTTACATTAATAGCTTTATAAGTATTCTAGATAAGGCAATATACATCCCAAAAATCCTCAGAATATTGCTTGCATCGCAAGAAGTCCGTTCAGAGTGTGGCACAAATGGGATTTGCCTGTGCGCGACGATGCCAATTTGACCACCAATTATCGGATTGTCACCCTTGTCCCCCAATCCCACCCGATTCTCTCTCTCTCTCTCTCTCTCTCTCTCTCTCTGGTGTTGCAGCACCATGGGCAAAAAGCCCTGCCACGTGTCATGGAATCTATTAATATTGTTGTTGGTATAGTCCTTAAAATGTGACACTCATTGTCCTATATAGCTTCCTTTACCATATAAAGTATATAAATATAGAATTTCAAATAGCACAGTGGGAAAAAGAGAGTGAGAAGCATGTACTAAGGATGACTTGACACCATGACAAGTGGTACATTCCAGTTCAAAGTCTGTTCCACCATGAACGGACTTGTTGTGTCGTTTTTACTTATAGGACAGTGCATTCTTGCGAAGGACTTTGGTAATGGCAAGTGCGACCGTTACCCTATATGAATGCCCTTCCTAACCTTAGATCGTGGCGGACCGCGCACCTATGACCTGACGATTCAAAGTCGGGGGCCCTACCATTCGGCCACGGCGGCGTGTTCTTTAATAGTAAAATAGAGGTCAATTTTTACAGTTGCTCCAGTCTCAATTTTTTTCATATTTTTCCTAATTATTTTTAAGACATTTATACTAAATTTTACGTTGAAAACCGTTTGAAAATGTATGCTAACCTAACTTCTTCAAACGTAAGAATAGTACTTTACGAGTACTCAAGGTCACATTCATTCAAATACATTAAACACCATAGGAAAAAAAAGGGTGCTACTTTTGGCGTGATAATCTATCGATAAACAGCACGAACATCGGCTAAAAATGCTAAATAGAGGTTAGGTTAGGTTAGAGATCACAATATAGAGTGTAGATCGCATACCAGAGTAGATTCATGACACATAGATACTAGCCAAAGTAGCACCGGAAAATATGTAAGACACTCTCTATTTGGTTAGGTTAAGTTAAAGTTAGCGAATTTCCCGGCGATTTTCAAGGTCGCATTCATTTAGAGCGCACCCATAAAAAATATTACATTATTTTTATCTTTTTTATAACAATTGCGCTCGTCTCAGTTGAGAGGTGAAATTTTTTTTTTTCATTTTCTGAATGAATATGACCTTGACAATCGTTGGAAACTATATTCTATCCTAACTTGACCAAGTCAAATTAAAAGAAAAATTCCAGCAATTTCCAAGGTCCATCATTCAAAAACATAAAAAAGAAAAAAAAAATAGGAAAAAGTCCTAAAGTACTATTTTCTAGGTTAAGTTAGATTAGGTTAGGTTTAGATTGATTAGTATATGTTTTCCGATGGTTTTCAAGGTCACACTCATTCCCGAACGCATCGAAAACCAAAGGTAAAAATATAATTTTTCGTTTTCAAATTTTGTCGGAAACAATTGTGGAAACTGACAGTGAAGAATATAAATTTGCTAAATAAATCGTAAAAAAGAAACTTTGCACTAAATAAAATGTGTTTTTCTTTTACATGGCACTGTCGGTTCTCATTTGGGGGATGGACTATATAAACTGAAACTGGAGTATATATATATATATATATATATATATATATATATATATATATATATATATATATATATATATATATATATTATATATATATATATATATATATATATATATATATATATATATATATATATATATATATATATATATATATATATATATATATATATATATATATATATATATATGAGCAAAGTTACTTGTTATGATTTTATTGGCATATATATATATATATATATATATATATATATATATATATATATATATATATATATATATATATATATATATATATATATATATATATATATATATATATATATATATATATATATATATATATATATATATATATATATTATTGTCAGTCTTCAATTCTTCACGCCACAATCTGGAGACGAAAAACTGGTATCGGATTTTCCATGGTACAGTAATTATGTGTCTTCGGTACGAGTCCCAACTCTCCGGTTATATCGCCAACTTTTTTTTTTTTTTTTTTTTTTTTTTTTTTTTTTTTTTTAATAGGATGGGATAGGATAGGAGGGGAAAAAGGGGGAGGGGATTAAGGATATAAGGGAATTGGAGGGAAAAGCACGAAAATTAATCGATCTGATCTATTGTGATCGTCAACCTGGATATGATATTCCCAGGTGTCTTACTTTGCAGTACCAAAAAGTTAACCAGAATGGCTCGATCAACATCAAGTTTTCTATTCTTCACATTACATCAGATACATCAAGAGATGAAGACCTGCGCTTCTAGAATACTGGACATTCTCCTACCGAAATGCCAAAAGAAATATCTTCCTTCTGAGGACTCCCAACGAACGAACGATTCAGATCTGGAAGAAGGGAGCCAGAGTCATGAAATGAACCATGAAGAAATTGAGACTCTCAAGGACATGGTTCAAACTCTCGCCAGAAGCTTCGAGAATCTGCTGGCGAAAAACAAGGAATTGCAAGTTACAAGACAGCTGCAAGAGGAAAATATAAATGAATTGACAACTGAAGCAAACCAGCAGAAGATGGTCAATGAAACCCTTCATAACGAAGTGATTGCACTAAAGAAGGAAATGGAAGAACGTCAAGTGGACTGCAATAGAGCTGTCGATGAGTTGCAAAATAAACTGACAGCACGAGAAAATGAGATAAAAAGTTATCTGGCGGAACAGGTTATAGTTATGAGGGAAGTAAATGACACAACAGAAGCCTACACAAATTTTTTCGAGCGTGAGCTAGAAACAAAATTTGATGAAATAAAAGAATTGCAAGACGAATTAGCTAAGGTAAAAGGTGAACTTGCAAATAAGGAGAGAAACTTGGAATTATGTACCAAGAAGTTGCATAAAGTACGACATGATGCTACCAAAAAACTCTTAAAATATCAGAAGGACTGTAAGGAAAAGGTTGAGACTTTGGAAAATGAACGGACTGTACTAGAAAAAAAGATGAAAAAATGTCTAACGGGCCAGTATAGAATTAAGGAGGAATTAAATGGTGTACCAAAAGTCTGCACAAAGTTAAAAGCAAAATCTGATGAAGTGAAAGAATTGCGTAACAAATTAGCTAAGAATAAATTAGAAAAAGAAGACTTACTCACCACCTTGTTGCAGTTAAAATGTCTACTTGCAAATAATGTGAGAAACTTCGACTTATGTACCCAGCAGTTGCTTGAACCAATACGTGAAACCGAAAGACTCATAAAATATCAATTGGACGAAGAGGAAAAAGTTGAGATTTTGGAAAATGAAGTGACTGCATGTCAAGTGGCCCAAGATATAGTTGTGAAGAAATTAAAGGCTACAACAGAATCCTGCACAAGCTTGTACGAGAGCAACTCAGAAGCAAAATCTGAAGAAGTGAAAGAATTGCAAGACGAATTAGCTAAGGAGAAAACAGCCAAAGAAAATTTACTCACCCAATTTTTGAATTTAGAAGGTGAATTTATAAATGAGGAAAGAAAACTGGAATTATGTACCGTGCTGTTGCATGAATCACAACATGAAACTAAAAGACTCTCAAAATATCAAATGGAGTGCGAGAAAATGATGGAGCAGTTGCAAAATGAACTCACTGCAAGAGAGAAGGGGATGAAAGAACATCAAATGGACTGCGATGAAATGTTGGAAAACTGTGGAAAAGCGATAGATGAAATAAAAGAACAATTGTATCGACATAAAGCTGCCTACGAGGAAAAGTTTAAAGCAAAAATGAAGGAAATGCAAGAATTTCAAGACGAATCCGCTAACGAGAAAGAATAAATACTCATACATTTTTCGAATTTAACATGAGAACCTGCCTTGCAGTTTCAGAGAAACCCACAAACTCCGTAAACCAGAAAAGATTCCAGAATTAGCGAATACACGACCAGTTGGACATTACTGTGAGACTACTGCCAGTTGCTCCACGCCTCGCTTCGCTACTGTTGCACATGTGAGGGCAAGTTATGACCGTGGTGGTGGTAGTGGCGGTGGGAACACAGTGTGTGGTGGCACTGTGAACCCATTTGCCACTATCATGACCATGTTATGGTGGGAACACAGTTTGGTGGTACTGTGAACCCATTTGTCATAATCATGACCTTGTGGTGGTGGGAAAACAGCTTGGTGGCACTGTTTACTCATTGACCACGGAGGTCATGATGCGTGTTGGTGGTGCGCGGCCCGAGCCTGTACGGTAGTAACTTAGTGGGAAGTGGTGTAGCTTGCATTAGCAAATCACAGTCCGTCCGTCAAATTATATTCATGGTTAGCAAAGAAAAATGATAGAGAAATATATAATAATCATCTGAGTGAATTTTGTTTTTAATTTTTTTTTGTCATAGAAAATCCGTACCAACTTAAATACAAACAAGCTCAAATTAATTAGCATACCATCAATAATATTAAATTTTTAACATTATTAATAACAGAAGTTGCAAAAATAAAGCAAATTATAATAAAAAAACAATCTTTAACATCTAGGATGTCTTAGTTTAGATAAACAAATCTGTCAACTTGTAGTAAAAATCTCCCCTCATTACATATTAAATCAGTAATTTTTTTTCTTTTAACTTTTTATAATACTAAAGGGTAGTAAATTATTTTTTTTTCATAAACAGTCAAATTTTCTAAATAATAATAATAATAATAATAATAATAATAATAATAATAATAATAATAAAAAAAAAAATAATAATTATTATTATTATTAGAGGTAATAATAATAATAATAATAATAATAATAATAATAATAATAATAATAATAATAATAATAATAATAATAATAATTGTCTTGAATATATTTCAAGACAGTTTATTTCTACGTACATTATGTAAGTGTTATTTTGCATATAGTTTCGTTTATTGTAACGTAAGTGCATGAATGTATACTTTTACACTTAGTATGTATACTTATTAATTTCTATCATGTATACACGTATATTCGTATGTATAATGTGTAGCTTATTATGAAGGCTGGCTGTAGCAGCCTTGGAGAAAGGAATGTAGGACACTAATGGATTTTAGCCATTAACCCTTCACCTCCTTGATAACGCTTATTGCATCGCCTGCCTCGTTGACCAAAGAACCGTTGTAAGCAAGTCATAACTCAACTTAGTCCTAGTACCAAGGACTCCAACAAATGAGGGGAGTTTTATACGACTTTCTTAAATATAGTTAGTTGCCTTCGTGAGATGCTACGAGGCACTCATTCTTACTGTGTTTGTTGACAGTACTTATAAGTTTGTTAAAGAGTAATTAGTTGTACTCGTGAGATGCTACGAGGCACTCATTCTTACTGTGTTTGTTGACAGTACTTATAAGTTTGTTAAAGAGTAATTAGTTGCCGTCGTGAGATGCTACGAGGCACTCATTTTACTGTGTTTATTGACAGTACTTATAAGTTTAATTTTTGTTGTTCTCGTGGGGGATTACGAGACACTCAAGTAGAAGAACGTGATAGAGATCTGTAGATCAGAAGATACGTTTTTGATTCGGAGTCCTGTGATTGCTGACGACATCAGGGTTGTCCGGACAGATGAGTACAGATTCATTGTATTTCTAACAATATTTATAACTACGTGTGAGGGACAGAATGAGCTCATTTAATTGAACACTCGTAGGTAGAATGTATGTTAGAAAATGTATTATTCTGTATGAGGAAGTTTTAATTTAAGGTGAGGAGAGTTTATTTAAATATTCACATATCAGCAGTTCATAAACCCCCATATAAAATATTTGCACGTATGTGTATGCATGTAATATTAATTATATTTTATTGGTAGAGGATTTAATTTTGAGATCGTGGTAGGCCTCTACTGAAGCCGTGTCAGGATTTCCGAATTTAGGGGGTTATAAGATCGAAGGGTAATAACACACAGGAAATCCTCCACAATAATAATAATAATAATAATAATAATAATAATAATAATAATAATAATAATAATAATAATAATAATAATGGCCCCAATCTGAGTGAACATGTGATGTCGCTTTTTACCCAGGAGTGGGGGGGGGGTATAAACCACCTCCCAGTTCCCTTGCGTGTCTTATGACTGAAATATATAAGAAAATATATCAATGAATTAGCAAACAAGCTATTAATGAGTAACCCGATTATGAACTAAACAGGACCATTATTTTGGGATAGATTAAGCTTCAGAATCCTAAAAATAATTGTGTCTTAATTTATGCCTGAGTCTTGAATATAAACAAATGAACATTCGAAATAGAAAAAAAAGCAACATGTAAATATCCACAATATAAATTTTAATGTCAATCACGCATTATCATCACAGGCGGGGGGGGGAGGTAATAAAAAGGTGGATTTAAATTTGATATACAGACAACATGATAATACCAGCAACAAACAAAATAATTTTGCTTATGTAAAATCTTTAATTTTAACATAAATAAATTTGCAGCCCAATTATATTAACTTTTTTTTCTTTTATTGAGTAGCGTTACAAAGGCCTGTCCAGGTTTCTGTTGACTATGGTGATTTTGATGCTATTTTACAATATATGATAAAATAAACTAGTAATAATATATCAATTAAATATATTCTGCATATATACAAGAAATCTAAACAAAGATCTGGGAATAAACCCTCAAATTAAATATATTTATGACAAGTATTTAAAGAGATAATTACAAATACGAATATTTTATTTAAAACATTCTCGTAATAAACATAAACAAAACTCTTGCGTCATTATTTATCGTTAATAATTGGCTGTTACTCACTTACGTTGTTAAATTCAGTGTCAGCTGACATAGTTAATATAATATTCGTGTGACATTTAAGACGGAGATTTCTGCCCTTTCCCCGGCACTCTGTGTTAGTGATAATCAAAACCTCCGGAATTCGAATGGGAGCAGTGCCACTAGTGCCATAAATTATAGGTGAGAACAGTGCCTGGAATGTTCTGTACATATTCATGTGCATTACTAATATCGTTAATTTCATGATAAAGGCGTAGTAAGTACCGTGATTCACCTTATTAAGAAAGAGAGAGGCGTAGTATGTACTGTCATTCGTCTTATTAAGAGAGAGAGGGCGTAGTATGTATAAGTCGCCCTATTGAGAGAGGGAGTGTAGTATATACCATAAGTCGTCGTCTAATTGAGAGAGAGAGAGAAGCGTAGCATACACCATAAGCCGTCTTACTGAGAGAGATCCATATATATCACGTTTACTAACTTGCCCAATTTTAATCACTCCTTAGGTTTATTCAATGGAAATTTGTATTCATATACACTCGGGGGTTAAGATTCGTTTTATGCACCCTTTAAATCAAACCAGTTTTTTATTTGATAGGTTTTGATGTGTTCTGACTTAATCTGGTAATTATTTTTAGTCGAATATCACTATATTTGTCGTTAGAACTGATAATAATCAAAGCTGGCTAATTTAATTAACCTAACCCAACTCACATTTGAAGCCTTACATCCCCATTAAGGGGAATTTAGGTGTTTATACAGCAGTGCGGTACATTTCGGGAGGTGGTGGCAGCACTTATTTTGTGGGTAGGCTATGAAAGGGGTGCATAATACGATTCTTATCCCTCTTGAATGTATAAACACACACCTTGTAGGTGATAGTAATTGAAGATAATGTAATAGTTTATAGTATGTTATTTATACAACCTGAATGACTGAGTAATGTTTTGATTTGAAGATGATGTCATTTCATGCAAAATTTTGGATCTTGTAAACAAGAGTAACCCCTGGGTACTTGAAGGAAACTCTTGGTTATCGGGCAAGTCACCTTTACCTATTCCAACAATTTACTTAGATTATTTAACTTCATGTGAGGTTTCTGTGGGCGAATCGTCTTTACAAGATCCAAGTATTTTTGTACTTTTTAGTCATGTCTGACTCCTGGTAGCTGTTTTAGATGGGGCTGATCAAGAGAGAATATTTTGGCCTATTTTCAGATCGATCAAATGGAAGGAATCGATATCCTAAGGCAGATAGGAAGGGGAAGTTATGGTAGTGTGTGGTTAGCCAGAAGACAAAGTGATGACAGAAATCTGGTATTGAAATCGGTAAGTTTCCAGTTTTATTATCTCAGTACCTCTACTTGCGGGTTTTGTACATTTTGGAATAGGGGTTTTGACACTGGTTGTTTGGGCACTAATCCCATTTTGGCGCAACCCTTTTGGCATTGACTGTTTGGGTGCTATATCCATTTTGGCACCAGCAATTTGGGGGCTAAAGCCATTTTAGCACTGGCTGTTAGGGCGCAAAGCCCTATATGGTGATGGATGCTCTGGTGCTAAGGACATTTTTATATTTTGAAAATCTAACACGACTATCTCTTTAAAATGGATGGCACCAAAACAGATGTGTCAGAACATCGGCGCCTAAATGGCAACGTCCAGTTGTCTCATTCCATTTACTTTCAAGTTTCAGGCTGAAAAATAAATATACCTTCCAGTACTGACAGTTTTCTAGCTAACAAATAATAAAAATTTGTTGTCATTAACCTGCAAAGGTATAAAATTCCCTGGCTAGCACAACATTAACAAATCTTAGATAAAATTATTATTATCAAGTAGTTTTCTTTCAGCCCTTCTATATACAGTATGTGGTATTTGCATGTCTTTTACATTCCTTATTTTTCAATAATTTTATGTCAGTGTAGTATTCTTTTCTTTTTGTGTCACTAATAACCCTCATTTCAATGGAGGTAGACAGAAATTGATGGGAGCTATGAAATTAAAGCTGGATGCCCTTCTCAACACCCTGTGGTGGGCTCAGCCATGGGCTTGTCACCTCCCGAGTCGAAAACTCCATTACGTTGCTGCAGTTTTCGTAGTATTTGCTTCTTCAGTACCCAAAAATTGAGAGGCTATCTAGTGTACCCCAACAGTTTTCCACTCACATACAGTTGTATAAAATCTCTCCCTCATAATGAACTCAAGGTTTACATCTAGCTTGAATTTTATAGGTTGATTTGTCTCATTTAACGTCAGAGCAAGAGGAGTCTGCCAGACAGGAAGTGCACATACTGGCTGGCTTAAAACATCCTAATATTGTATCATACAAGGTAAGCAAGATTGGTGATAATCCTTTGCTTATATCAGAATATTGTAACATGTAAGATAGGAATTATTGGGTATAATACTTTACTTATCTGATATCTTTTATGTTCCACACCTTTTTGAGACTCTCACAGGTCTTTTTTTGTACAGTACTGTATTTTCTAATTACCCAGCTGTATTTTCCTGATGGCCAGAAAGTCAGTGAATATTCCCAATCGTGGTGGGTATCGTAAAATTGGATCGTCATAAGTTGGAGACTCCTCTGTATAATATATGGATGTCGTTTTTTGTCCATAGGCTCTTCTGATCCAAGTGCATATAGTTATTTTTCTTTTTACATTGGTATTCTCCCACAGTTATGTCTCAGTCCTGTTGTTTTACTTTATAAGTGGTCTACCACTTATCAGTCTCGGTTTATTTTCCGATAATCCTCATCATGGGGGTGGACACAGCCAGAACAAAGCTGGGATATTAAAGCTGGATGCTCTTCTTAACATCCTGTTATAAATTTGCAGGTTTGTCACCTCTAGTGTCAAGTATTGTAACCACTACTCTACTGATGTCTTCCAGTGGTCTTCCACTTACATTTTGTAATAATAGCGTTCTGTAGTAAATTGTCTCAATAAATTTCGATTTTGCCATCGTCAGGTGCAGTTTTACTCTCACTTTTGTTTTAATTTCATTTTATTGGCATCTATGCCATTAAAACTACTCCTAAGTACTTTGATCACATTTTTGGTGATCCTTTTCATTTTCCAGCTGTTTCTCAGACCCTTCAAAACCACAGACTAATACATGGCTAATCTGTGAGTCACTCTAATCTAATTAGCAAAGGAACTTATCATTTAAGGGCCTCATCCTGCCATATTTCTAGTTCTTTATTACTCTGACAATTCTTTGAGCCTGTCCGTTTCTTATTGTTTATCATTATCTTATTTCTTCCATGTCCTTAAGCTGCTACTTTTTCTTAGTGCACATTGTGCTATCCCTTAATTCTTTTCTTCATATATAAACATATTGTACTACAGTTCATCAGTAATAATTCAGTAAACCTTCTCCTTTTTAAGGTTATTCCTCCTTGGATATTTGCAATAGAGTTTCGTTTATTTTCCTCCTATTAACTTTACAATTGAGAGTGCGAATTAATATTTGGATTTTAATCTATCAATTTATGGCTACTTTTAGTACATATTGTCATAGAGAAATGTTGTGCTGTTTTGAAAAAAATAACAGGGGAATGTATATTATTATATATAAATCACTAAAGCAATATAAGAGGTTCTAATTATGTACCATATACATGAATACCTAAAGATATATATCAGGACTGTTGTAGTGAGTAAATGTAATGTACTGATTTTTTTGCCACAAAAACTGAAATTATTGTGCAATATTATGAGTTTTTAAATATTTATTAAATTATGTCATATATCTTTAGAATGTGACATTTGGGTGCTAACATTTTGATGATGTTTGTTTTGTGACAATAGTTAGGTTAGGTTTGGTTTTCAAACTATATATATATAAGTCTGGAATGGACATTAGGGCACTGTTCCGGTGTAGCCAATTTGGCGCCAACTTTTTTGTAAGATAGTTAAGTTAGGTTTTTAAAATACAAAATTCTTCTTGGCGCCAAAACGTACATCACCATGTTGGTTGTCGCGAAAATGGGTTTGGCCCCCAAACGTCTGTGCTAAAATGTGCTAAACCCACATTTCTTTATTACAGGAATCATTTGAACAAGACCACCACTTATATTTACTGATGACGTACTGTGAAGGAGGAGATTTATTTACCAAAATTCGGCATCAAAATGGGGCACTGATTCCTGAGCAGCAGATTGTGCGTTGGCTAATTCAGATAACAATGGCTTTGCAGGTGGGGTTTTGGCAAATTATGAAACCAACTGTTTGTGTATCGTGTTAATTACTGTGCCTCTCAGAGATATGTTTAATCAAATAAATAAAATTCCTTGTTTTATGTGTCACTATTAGTCCTCATTATTTGGGTGGACATGGATAGTGTATGGCTGGGGAATTAAGGCTGAATGACCTTCTTATCACCCCATTGTGGGCTCGAACGCAGATGCGTCACCTCCCTTCTTGTATAAAAATAATTGCTCTAAGATGAAGCAATGGGGGTAAACCAGCTGTGGCTGTCGAGCATCATGACAGAGGATCCTTGCCCAATAACCCTATGGATGACCCAAGCATGGTGGTTTGGGGCAACTTTGGCAGTCCTTTATTCCTAAGGAGCTAAGAGGAGTGCTCAGGGTAGACAGTGTTAGCTTCTGATGAATGTGTATGTTTTGATGCTGCCACCCCCCGAGTATATGTATAATATATACAGTATATGTATAAAGTACAGTATTTTTGGGTATCAAATTCAGAACAGGTTAGTTGGAAATAAACTGTTGCTTGGACCTTTTGCTTCCCTCGCCGTTGGAGGTGAGGATTATGATGATGATACTGATGTATAGCTTAATGTATTTATAAATTATATTCCATTACTATTTCAGTACCTTCACGGTCACAGTATTCTTCATAGAGATCTGAAGACGCAAAATATTTTTCTAACAAGATCAGGTCTTGTTAAATTGGGTGATTTTGGTATAGCTAAGGTACTAAACTCTTCATTAGACATGGCGACAACATTGATTGGCACACCCTATTATATGGTATGATGTTCACAGTCAATTTACAGTCATCACACATTGTACTTTTTTGAAAAATAATGCTTAATTTTTCAAGCTAAATAGTGTCAATATGCAATTTACGAAAAAGACTTGTGCCTAAGCAGTCATTGTGAAAAATATTTATCATTATTAACCAAGTTAAGTTTAATTTGTAGGCTGAGAGTGTTGCCTATGTCACTGCTTAGCGATTCTTATTTTACCTTGTAAAAGTCTTGTTCAGGAATCCAGTAAAGGATTTCTTGCAAGGTTACCTATACCCTTAAGACAGTTATCTCCTTCCTAAAGTCTCCTGTGAGAATTCAGAATAGGTTTTCTAGTAAGGTTACCAATATTAAGTAATCTATCACCTTGCAAGTTATTTTCAACTCTTCATTATAGGTTTGCAAGAGTTTTTCCAAGTTTTCAGTATGGGTTTTCTCTCAAGGTTACCAACTTATTCATATGCCGCCACTTTTTCTCAAAGAGTAATCGAGCTATATTAACTTCTAACAAATGTGTGCTTTGAGTTGGCCACCCTCCGTACATAGTGGAGTTACACCCATTGTATATATAATTCTTTTTCTCAAGATTTCTCCTCTTATCACATAGTGCGTTACTTCAAACATATTTTTTTTACAGAGCCCGGAGTTATTCGCTGGAATACCGTACAGTTACAAGTCAGATATATGGTCCTTGGGATGTTGTCTGTATGAGTTGACAACCTTGAAACATGCTTTCCAAGCGCATGACATTGCTGCTCTGGTCTGTAGAATAACAAGGGGTAAGGTTAGTGATATATATTCATATATATGTATACTAGGCTTTTTAAGTATTGTGTTTAAACATGAGTTTAATTGATAAAATACTGGAAATACAAATTGTATACTTGTTATAAGTTTTCATGTTTGGAAATATTTACTCAATAAATCTTTTATTATTCTAATGACTGTGATTGGAAATATACTGGCCCAAGGTTCGATCCTAAACCAGGGTTGGATTAGCTTCCAATGTCTTAGGTTGTTACTGATAAATTGGGCAATCAATTTGGGGTTCACAGATATCCTGTAGGTTTACCTGATTATTCAGCCATTGCTCATAGGGGGTTTGGGACCTGGCAGTATGGTAGGTATATAGTCCCTTGCCTCTGACTTTCATAAGAGACCTTTAAGCTTTTAATACGTACATACAGGTTGATGGTATACCACCTGGCTACACCTTTGACTTGAAGGATCTCATTAACAGCTTAATGAGTCATACACCAGACCTGCGGCCTAGTGCATCACAGGTCTTGCAAAAATCTTTTATTCGAGAGCATATAGCATCTTTTTTGAAAGATACCACTAATGTTGGTAGACAGGACGTAGACTCTGATCGTGGCTGTAAACCAGGAGGAAAGCATAATTCCAGCGATGCCAGAGATTGCGAAGATAAACACTTGGAATGTGCCAAACATCATGTACATGCCAGGAGACATTGTGAAATCCTCCCATTAGAGTTTGAATCTTTGCAAATCTCTGGAGATAGGATTAAATTAGAAGATAGAGCTAAGCTTGAACATAAGCCAAATGGTGTCAAGGAATGTAACTGCGAACGTAAAAACAGAAGAAACGAGCCGTTTGTAAGTCACGTCGGTTCAAAATCACGAATGAGACGCCGCATGGTTAAAGATTTGAACGACTTGAAAGATCCAGTTCTAAGCATTCAGAATGAGGGTCCATGTAATGCATCGCTTCAGGAAACAGAGGGATTAGTGTGTGGCAGTCGTTCTGAAGTTGAAAGCGAAACAAGAATTTGTTTGTCTTTGGCACGCGAAAGAAGACTGAAAAAGAAATCTCAAGAAATGGAGTTAGAGACGTTTCAGGAAGCTGATGAGAGAAGACATTCTGTTGGATGCGGTTCTAACACTTTTGAGGGCAAAGTTGAACACAAAAGCGAGCCAGAGGACTCATCCGAAACAGATTCTCTTAGGCAGTGCACTATAGCATACAAAGAAGATATATCAATGAAATTAGAGGGTAATGATCTTGCAAACATGCTTAATATAACATTGACTGAGTCCAGTCAAGTCAGGACTAATGAACACAATGTAGAGAGTACAATTGGTGGAGAAAGCACAATGAACCTGCAGTCGAGATTGTTACTTCTGGAGGAAAATCTTTTGAGAGCAGTAGGAGAGGTAGGTTTTATATTGAAATATTTAAGCATTGTTTTGATGTTTTCTTTGTCCACCCCTGTTCGAATGTGGACTTATTGAAATATTAAATTGTATCTCTTACTTACTTTATCTAGAGTAGAATAGAATATTGTGTTACACATCCTTGCATTTGGACATGACTCCAACAGCTTTATTTAGTAGTATACAGTAATCCCTCGTTTATCGCGGGGGTTCGGTTCCGTGACCGGCCGCGATAGGTGAATTTCCGCGAAGTAGGAGCACCTTAATATTTTTTTTTTTTTTTTTTAAAGATGATGACACCAGGACGGCCCAAAAATGATAAAATAAAACAGCCTTTATCAGGCTGTAAAGAGAAACAGAGATGGAGAGAGTGTAATGACCTGTCAGATGTGAAGGGATTATAAAAGATGTGTAATGAATATCCAGCTCTCTGCTGGGTTTTAATATACCTCTACATTACTTTCATGATGTCTATTCCAAAAATTCTCTTTAGATCTTATTATTATTTTTATTATTATTATTATTATTATTATTATTATTATTATTATTATTATTATTATTATTTTTAACAATAATTTTCCTTTGGTGATGATTGTGGAGATTATTATTATTATTATTATTATTATTATTATTATTATTATTATTATTATTATTATTATTGTTATTATTATCATTATCATTATTATTATTATTATTATTATTATTATTATTATTATTATTAATATTATTAGTAATATCATTATTATTACGAATTTGTAATCAAACCATTATTTTTACAATAAATAATGTAGTTTTGGTTGAATGAACAAGAGTTAATTAAAGATTCTCTCTCTCTCTCTCTCTCTCTCTCTCTCTCTCTCTCTCTCTCTCTCTCTCTCTCTCTCTCTCTCTCTCTCTCTCTCTCTCTCCTCTCTCTCTCTCTCTCTCTCTCTCTCTCTCTCTCTCTCTCTCTCTCTCTCTCTCTCTCTCTCTCTCTCTCTCTCTCTCTCTCTCTCTCTCCAACATTCTATTCTACCCAACTCCCCACACTCTCTTTGTCCCAGCCAACTAGGCATGGGCACTGTAAACAGTTATTAAAGTAAATAAACCAACAGATGTACAAACAATGATGAGCCCTTAATAATAGCTCATTTAATTGAACACTCGTAGGTAGAATGTATGTTAGAAAATGTATTATTCTGTATGAGGAAGTTTTAATTTAAGGTGAGGAGAGTTTATTTAAATATTCACATATCAGCAGTTCATAAACCCCCATATAAAATATTTGCATGTATGTTTATGCATGTAATATTAATTATATTTTATTGGTAGAGGATTTAATTTTGAGATCGTGGTAGGCCTCTACTGAAGCCGTGTCAGGATTTCCGAATTTAGGGGGTTATAAGATCGAAGGGTAAATAACACACAGGAAATCCTCCACAGCTTTTGGTCCTTCGAACCGGATGAGAATTGGTGTGGTAATGGTGAAAATAGTGTACATTTTAGATAAGCTCCCACCTTGTAAGAAGTTAGTGTAAAACTCTACGGTTAAAATCCTCCACAGCTTTTGGTCCTTCGAACCGGATAACCCTGATGTCGTCAGCAATCACGGGACTCCGAATCAAAAACGTATCTTCTACTTGAATGTCTCGTAACGCCCCACGAGAACAACAAACATGAGTGCCCCGTAGCATCTCACGACGGCAACTAACTTTATAAGAAAGTCCCACAAACTCCTCTAGTTTGTCGGGGTCCTGGGTACTAGGACTAAGTTGACTCATGACTTGCTTACAACAGTTCTTTGTTCAACGAGGCGATGCAATAAGCGTTATCAAGGAGGTGAAGGGTTAATGGCTAAAATCCATTAGTGACCTACATTCCTTTCTCCCCGTCTTCTACGACCAGCCTCCCTAATAAACTACACATTATACATACGAATATACGTGTATACATGATAGAACTTAATAAGTATACAGGCGAAGTCTAAAAGTATACATTCATGCACTTACGTTACAATAAACGAAACTATATGCAAAATAACACTTACATAATGTACGTAGAAATAAACTGTCTTGAAATATATTCAAGAATAATAATAATAATAATAATAATAATAATAATAATAATAATAATAATCTCCACAATCATCATCAAAGGAAAATTAATGTTGCCAATAATAATAATAGTAATAATAAGATCTAAGGAGAATTATTGGAATAGACATCATGAAAGTAATGCAGAGGTATATTAAAACCCAGCAGAGAGCAGGATATTCATTACACATCTTTTATAATCCCTTCACATCTGACAGGGCATTACACTCTCCATCTCTGTTTCTCTTTACAGCCTGATAAAGGCTGTTTTATTTTATAATTTTTTGGCCCATCCTGGTGTCACAAAAAATATCTTTAGAAAAGAATTTTTTTTTTTTTAATTAAAAAAAAAAAAATGCCCAAAAAATCCGCAATACAGTGAATCCGCGATAGGTGAACCGCGAAATAGCGAGGGATTACTGTATATGGATAAATTGTGGCCTATTAAGTAGTATTAACGTTTTTAGCTGTTTTGTCACTATTAATCCCCATGCGAATGGGGATGAACACAGGTTGTAACTGGGGAATTACAGCTGAATGCCCTTTCCAACACCCCATGGTGAACATAAACATGGGCTTGTTACTTCCCTAGTTAGCCACTCAAACTACTGTGCTAATGCAGTCTCCATGAATTAGTATAAAAGTGGTTATAATAATATTTAGTTTGGAAATATTTAATTGTTTTATTATGCATATTTTATTTAATCATTGTTCTTTCTACTACATTATGTTTTGTTTTGTAGGATCAGTTCGCCAATATAATTTCATTATTGAAATCTGGTTCATGGGACGAGTGGGAAGAGCAATGCGAGAACCTTAGTGGCATTCTTGGTAAGGAAACGTTTACTTCAGTGTCAATCATACTGTGTCATTTAAAACTCTGTTATTGTTTCTTGCAAGATTAAATCTTCTGTATCCAAAGAGACTCACACAACTGCAGAAGTGATTTGTTAAGCTCATATTGAGCTGATAGGGGTGATGAATATTAAGTTTTTTTTTTTTTTTTTGTATTTAATAGACATGGTGAGAAATTTTGTGTAGGTGATGAGGGACAGTTATTTCTTGCTGGTGAGGGTAACTCAGTGTTTGTCATTTTGTGTCACTGTTGATCTCCATTATGGAGGTGGTCACTGACAGGTTGGAGCTTGGGAATTAAAGCTAGTTGCCCTTCCTAATGCCCTGCAGTGGGCTTCATTGCAGGTATTCCACCTCCCAAGTCGGGTGCTCATATCATTGTGCTACACGACTGTGTAGTATAATAAAATTTTTATGAGGAAAATTTAATTCCTCTCCACTGTGATAATTTTATATTTTTCATGTAGGAGTCTAAAAACACATCAAATTATTGTGTATATTTATTTTTTTTGTGTGATGTAAAAAATGAAAACATTAGCAAGAGATGGGTGATAATACACATAAAAGAATAGAGAGGGATTGTTTAAACCAAAAGGATATGGATACACATAATCAAAATAAAAAAAGCATCATATTCATTGACAAAGGAAAATACATTAATTTAGTTACTTCTAGTGTCTAGGGTAAACAAATTCAAGTTTTTTTCTTTTAGCAGTGTATGTATATATTAGTTGTTGCTCCTAGTTCATGAAGGCCTAGAATATACATTTAAAGAAATTCTGTACTTGTTATTCAGGCAAGTCAAAAGTCACTGATATTTAATTTTTTACTTTTTCACCTTTCTGGGTGAAGATTACCTTGCTGAGGCCCCTCTTGATGATCACTACTCGTTAATAACAACATGACCTAGGGAACGGTATACCTACAGCGAGATAAACTCACCCAGAAAAGGTAGTAAAACTAGATAATAATTAAATGCGGTGACCTTTGACCCACTGTGTTAATATAAATTTTGCAAGATAAACTTAACGTGACTTCTGTGTTAGTTAATTGCTATTATGTTGAAAGGCATAAGAGAAGTGATATAGGTATATTAATTTCTGGTGAATGTATTCTTTGACTCGGCCACTCCTTCAGAAGGGGGATAGCTGCCATTGTGTGAATATGAATGTATGTATGCTGAAAGCTGCAGTTTAGCGTATATAGACTAGTGGGAATGGGCTTTATACAGTGTGTATCATATGTATATATTACTGTATATGTATATAAAAAATGTGTCACAATACAAGATGTAATGTTAAAACTACATAAAGGAAAAGCTATTTACACATCTTAAATACAAAGCAAAACGATTAAGTAAATATATCATCAGTCTTACATTTAAAATATATATATATATATATTTTCAGTTTTACATTTTAGGTAAATATATTTTCAGTTCTACATTTTTATGTAAATACATTCCCAGTTTAACATTTTAAGTAAATATATTCTCAATTTTATATTTTAGGTAAATATATTTTCAGTTTTACATATTTAAGTAAATATAGTCTCAGCTTTACACTTTAACCTGAAGAAATAAATTTTGTATTTAGTGGTTTTGTAATGGTTAAATTTTTTAGAGAGAAAAGTTATGACCTTTCATTTTTTAAACCATTATCTTTTCATAATTCACTGCGTAAACCTCGAGAAAGTTACTTTTCTGCTCATGTCTCACAATGTAAACCTTGAGAAAGTTAATTTTTTGTTTATGGCACAATGAAAACCTTCACATAGATAATTTCCTGATGTTTTCCATTGTAAACCTTCACAATGTTAATTTTCTGCTCATGTCTCACATTGTAAACCTTAAGAAAGTTAATTTTCTGCTCATGTGTCACTGTGTACACCAAGAGAAAGTAAATTTTCCTCTCATGTCTCAGTGTTAACCTGACAAAGTTAATTTTCTACTCATGTCTCACAGTGAAATCTAGAGAAAGTCAATTATCTGCTCATGTCTCACAATGTAACTTTGTTATTCTGTAAATGGCTGATTATAATTTTTTTGATCTCAAAAAGGTATGCGAAATTATAACTTATTTGCTTAAACTAATGTACCTGATAAACAGAAAGATGGTTCTCATTTACGAAAGATCAAATTTTTTTTTTTTCATATCCACGACTGATGGGAATTTACGATATTATAACATGTATGTGTCCACCCAATTCGAATGGGGACTTTGGCACATAAAAACGGTGCTGTTATATGTATCCCTAGTGGTGGGAATAAAAAGACTACCTCATTTTACATCCCTCCATATTGTAAAAGTCATCACCAAGGAATAGAGGCGTGAAGGACAATTGATCCCATTCACCCTAATATTTTCTTCCAACAGGAAAAATTTAGGAAAGTATGATGAAGCCCCATCGCCTCCCCAGTGGGATATAGCATCACATTAAAAATTAATGACCATCTATAAATGTACCAAGAGATTGATGTGTACATCTAACCTTATTTTAAGTCTCCTGCGAGTTTTCCTTTGATGATGCCTTCCGGCTCTTTTATTGTGCTGTTACTAAATGCAATTTCACGATTAGTTTTATTATGTAGCAGAGATTGATTAGTGCTTATGACCTTATTTTAAGACTCTCAAAGAGTTTGCCTTTGATGATGCATTTTGATTCATTCTTTGTGCTATCACTACAAAATTATTTCTGTTGCCTTGCATCATACCAATAGTATCTCCCTGTTCATTCTGTATGTACTTTTTTATACTTTGGAACGAGTGTTCCTGCTTTAATCAAACTCAGAAAATCCATTTAATAGGATATCTCCCTTATATGACCTTTGAGACTATATATATGTCAACTACCAGACTTTAAGGATTTTCCATTATATGCCCTTTGAGACTATATAAACTCCCAGACTTCAGGGATTTTTCCCTTATATGCCCACTGAGACTGTATATAACAAACTTGAAAGATTTTTCCCTTATATGCCCTTTGAGACTGTATACATTAACTCCCAAACTTGAAAATTTTTCTTTTATATGTCCTTTGGAACTATAAAAACTCCCAAACTTGAAGGATTTTTCCCTTATATGCCCTTTGAGACTGTACAAACTCCAAAACTTTATCGATTTTTCCTTTATATACCCTTTGAACATATATATATATATATATATATATATATATATATATATATATATATATATATATATATATATATATATATATATATATATATATATATATATATATATATATATATATATATTACAGAAAATTTAAAATATAGCGAGAACAGTAGTGACTCAATCTGGAAGTAGCAGAACACAACCTTCTGATATATTATTGACAGGATGAGTAGTGACACACACTAGAAATGAGTTTCCTGCAAAACTCCCTTTCTAATGATATGTTTGCAATGCATCACTGATATTACAATATATGGTCTATTAAGCATCTTACAACAATGCACCATTGAGAGACATCATGAATTTTCACTTACCTTCTGTTTGGTAGACACAATGTGAGACATAAAGAATTTCCAAATACATTCTGCTTGGTACAGACTCAATGTGAGACATCAAGAACTTCAAAAGCCATTCTGCTTGATACAGACTATAAAGTGATGAATCTTTCCAATACCTCAATGTACTCACTAAAATTTGAACAATTACACAGAGCATTTTTTTAGAAACATTCAATAGTAGTTAAGTACAGCATTTTTCAAAAATTGAATTCTAATTTACAATACAAAACACCTCTATGAACTCCATACTTTTTCATTCCCAAAATTACAGATTCTACCACTGGCAGTGTTGTGCTCAACTTTTATTAATAAAACTTTCTAATAAAGATTAGTAAAACTGATTTGTTAAAGGAATAGATTAGGTGAGCTCATATAAACTTCCTAAAAATCTCCTCTTTGTTAGATTGCTACGTTTTTAAACTCCTCTTAGATTACTAATTTTTAACTCCTTTATATAAGAATACTATTTCTTTATAATATGTTATTAGATTACTTCTTTTTTTAACTCCTTTCTATTTGATTAATATTTTTTAACTCCTTGTTATTATATAACTACATTTTCAACTCCTTTTTATTAGATTATTACTTTCTTCAACTCCTTTATATTAGATTTCTGCTTTTTTTCAACTCCTTTTTATTAGACTACTTTTTTCAATGGATGGTATCTACATAGTGGAACGATATTTCAAAGCAATCCTGAAGACATTTAGTCAGAAAATACCGTTATCCCTTATCTTACACACTTTTACATAGTGTGGTTTTGAAAATACACGTTTGGAAAATAAACTATAAGTAAAATGTAAACAAAATTTCCTTTAAAAAATAAATTTTTCTATATTATTTCCTTTATGGTAAACAAAAGCATTTCTTATTCTCACCAAAAGCTAAACTATAAATTTACAAATATATATGGAACAAAATGTTGTACATAATGTAGATTAAGTACAAGCCAAAAAATTGTCGTTTCTCAGGGAAAAAATTAATATAAAAATATTATAAGTACCCCTACCATATTGTAGTATAATAAGAATAATAAAAAAATAATAATAATAAATGTACTTTGTAAAACGAACTTTGTCTAGAACAAAATTATTATTACTAGCAAAAATCTACAGTAGAATACAGGAGTATACTGATTAGTTACACAATTATAAACTTTGCTTTCCACTGAAACCATTTTCAAGATATCAGTGTAGTCTTCTGTTGTAAAGTTTACAACAGGAAACTACATCTATATTGAAAGCTTGATATTATGCAGTTAATCATTAAACACATCTACTCTACTGTGGGTTTCTTTTCTATTAATGAAGTTGTCACTGGTTTCCTATCTATGAATATAATTGAGTAAAGGTTCATTTACATTTGAAAAATATTTACATTACACAAATTCCCTAAATCCACAATGTACATTTCTTCCTAAATCTATATTTTTGAAGAAATTTACTATACTATGACGACGTTTTATAACAGTACGCAAAACCCACATGGTTTGGCACAATGGTTTTTGTATATGAAACTCAATGTGTCGAAAACACCCACACACATAAAAATAAACATTGTATGCTCTCTTGTTACATTCATTTATAAAATAAAGCTATGAAATGAAGTGTACATAACCTGGCAACATGATGTTAAAATATTGTAAAAAATAAAATATTTAATAACTCAAGGCATACTTTGTAATTAATATGAACATCTTATGTTTTCTTAGGTGCTGTGAGGATGTTACGATAATTTATTTTCTTGTGTAAAGGACTTTCAGATGAATTATATAAGATGCTGTAAAGTTATATAAGATGATGCATATCATTCTTATATATCACTGTCACAGACTCAATATATTTAACTTGGTATTAGTAATTTAACCTTGTTCATAACTACTGACGAGTGTATTGCCAGTTACCTTTACAGTCCGTTAGGAACAGGTCTGCTGATATCAATTTCTACTAATCGTTGCAAGTTGGGTGGCAACTGATTGAAGATAGCCTCGGGAACGTGATCTATTGAAAAAGAAAAAAACAAACAATTACCAATTTTAGCAACACCTAGTAGCAAACGAACGTACTACATTTTTTAAATTTTCATTTGAACATGATTTCTAAAATGCACTTAACACTCAATTTCCATACATAGTTTTCTAATGATCAAATTTTAAAACATTTAAAGTGTAATTGATATCAAACAAATGTGACATGTCCTTCATAATTACCATTACAACGATATACAAGATCCGACCAAATGATCATTTCTTGCGAGAAGCAGAATACTCCCAGACGACCTCCTTTCAGCTCGTTATCAAATATGTTTCCTGAGTCGGCCACCATGCTTTCGCCCTCAAATATTCTTAGGCGTATGAGGCCAATTTTTGGACGATGGAGAAGCAACCAACGATATGCAGTTCTCTCCTTCCAACCAACATTACGAGGATCTTTCCACAATAATTCAACCTGCAGGAATACATTAAGTACATTTAAAATATTAGATACTAGCAGAATTATTCCAATCTGACACGGTATACATTATTAGCAATTTTTTAGACTGCTTTCCTGTAAGAAAAATACAAGATATTATCAACATATCACTTGCTTATCCATTTTAAGGCACATTCTAAGAAGTAGCCTTGCTGTTGCTTCTGTTCTCTTGGCCTCTTGATAGAAAGTGACTCCTAATGTTATACTGTATATTTCAAGAAAATGTCAAGTTGTTTGCCTTATTATGTCTATTAAACCCCATTCGAATAGGGATGTACACAGACAGGTTGGAGCTAGGGTATTAAAAGGTAAAGGTTGCCGAGTATCAGTTCCGATATTCATTTAAGATTCTCCTCAGAATGTCAGCCGGGGCAATTCCCAACTCCCCACTGTGGTGCCCAGCCACAGCAGTAACCTCCCAGTAAACAGCTTAAACTCTCGGCCTTGGATGGGAACCACTATACTAGCCAGACGCTACATACCCTTCATAATATCCTATGGTGGGTTTGAAAATGGGTTTATCACTTTCGAGTGGGGCGCTCTGACCACAGCATTACTGCTGTCCCCTCAAGGAAGTATCATGTACTGTGCTGTATGCCCTTCCTAACACCCCAAGGTGGGCTTGAACATGGGTGTGTTACTTTTGAGTAGGACGCTCTAACCACAGTGCTAACGCAGTCCCCTCAGGAAAATTTCTAGTACTGTCCTCTTCTTCTTCGTCTACATCTTTTCCCACTTTTATGTGGGGTCGAAGTTTCTGGCCAGTGTTCTCCATATGTTCCTGTCCCATACCTCCACCCAACAAACCTGTGGACCTCAGGTCGTCATTAATGCAATCCATCCACCTATGCTTTGGTCTCCCCCTCCCTCTCCTACCCTGTATATCCATTTCCATCACCCTCCTCCCAACATACTGTTCAGCCCTCCTAACGACATGACCATACAATCTTAGTCTACTTTCTTGTATCTTGTCTGATATATCTGTAACTTTTGAGGTACCTCTAATTACCTCGTTTCTGATCTTATTGCTTCTTGTCACCCCACAAATCCATCTCAACATCCTCCTCTCTGCCACATCCAGTTTTTTCTCTTGTGTCTTCTTTATTGCTCATGTCTCTGCTCCATACATCATCGCAGGTCTCAAAACTGTCTTATGCACTTTACCCCTCAACTTAATCCCTATTCTCCTGTCGCACCGCACCCCAGACACTTTCTTCCAGTTCTTCTATCCCGCTTGTATTCTGTGGGTTATTTCTGACTCTAGGTCACCATCCTCTGCTACTGATGATCCCAAATACTTGAACTTTACAACTCTTTTCAACACCTCCCCCTGCAAACTGACCTCTCCATCCTCATCATCTCTCATCCTCAAGTACTCTGTCGTCTTCCTGCTGATTCTCAGTCCTCTATCCTCCATCACTCTTCTCCACTCCTCAAACTTCTCCTCCACTACCTCTCGTCTGTTGCTACACAGTACAATGTCATCTGCAAAGAGCATACACCATGGTGACTGATCTCCAATACCCTGGGTTACTACATCCAAGACCAGATCAAATAGATATGGACTCAAAGTAGACCCTTGATGCAGACCAACATTTACTGAGAGACTTTTCGTCAAGCCCACACTGCTCTTAACATTTGCCTCTGCCCTCTCATACATATCTTGGATGATTCTTACATACTTCTCGGGGACTCCCTTTTCTTTAATACACCTCCACACCTCTTGACGTGGTGCTCGATCATATACCTTTTCCAGGTCAATAAAGACCATATGCAGTCCTTTTTGTTTCTCCCGATGCTTTTCCATCATTTGTCTCGAAGCAAATATGGCATCCACTGTCCCTCTTCTAGGCATGAAGCCAAACTGTTCATCCCCAATTGTCGTTTCCTCTCTGAGTCTCCTCTCTAAGATCTTCTCCCATATCTTCATAGTATGACTTAATAACTTTATACCTCTATAGTTTCCACACTCCTGAATGTCTCCCTTCCCTTTATAGATTGGGAAGATTAGGCTTCCTCTCCACTCCTCTGGCATCTTTTCCTGACTAAAGATCTTTTGCAGTAAGTCCCACAAGATATCTATGCCTTCCTCTCCAAGACTCTTCCATATCTCCACTGGCATCTTATCAGGTCCTGCTGCCTTTCCATTTTCCTTACTGCCCACTCTACCTTTCTTCTAGTCACTGTTGTTGTAACTGCTTCATTTGGAAGTCCATCTTCAAATACTGCTCTTGGGTTCTCTTCATTTAGTAAGCCTTCAAAATAAGTTTCCCATCTGCTTTTTATTTCATCCTCTTCTGCTAGAACTACTCCTTGGTTATCCTTTATTTGTCTTACTTGGGTCAAGTCCTTGGATGCAGCATCTCGGGCCTTGGCAATTCGCAATATTTTCTTCTCTCCTTCTTGTGTTTCCAGTTCTTCATAGACTTAATTCAATGTCTCTGCCTTTGCTTTTGCTACTGCTCTCCTTGCATCCTTCTTTGCCTGCTTATACTCTTCTTTATCCTGCTCCAGTCCTGATAAATCTGCCTTTTTCTTAGCTTCTTTCTTGTTCTTCACCCATTCTTGCACTTCCTCATTCCACCACCATGACTCTTTATCATTGGGGAGTTTCCTTCCTGATGGCCTTCCAAGTACCTCCTTACCAACCCTCAAAATCACCTGTACAGTATTAATATTCAGTAATAATGTTTTATCCAGTATGTACCTGATCATCAGTATCTCCTGTATGCCACAACGAATTTCTCATCATTTGCCCAGGTCCTGTTGAAGACTGGACACGCTTCAGCTGAATACCCGGTTCTGCTACGGCCCTAAACGGTGTAGCCTGCCAATAAGTCTGGGTATTCTTTTTCCACATGACCGTGTAGAAATTAGCATTGTCTTGATAACTGTAAGATGGAAGTATATAAAGCAAAATAATTATGATAAAAGGTGTTTTACAGTATGGATCAAAAGAGAAGGTACACTGCAGTTTAAAAATAATACTAAAGATGTTTTGCATTACCATGAAGATATTACAGTATAGCTTAATATTAAAAAATAAACCCAACTTAGGTAAAATTAAAGTATATATAGCAACTTTTTGTTATAATGAACTGATGGTGGTTTACACTAAATCACAACAGGGAATTTCTACTAGCTTAAAATATGCAGTACCATATGCTTAACTTCATTATACTTAATTAAGGGGGTTTGCAGTAGAGCTCGAAAAAATATACTGCAGATTTTAAAAGTGATGCTACAGATATTAAGTATTAACAGTTGAGATATTTGCAACATACCTTATTCAATAAATAAAACCAAAATTAGTTGACAAACCTGAATATAAACCCAACATAATCGTCATCAATCTCCGTATCTACAAAGAAGGTGCCTTCAAAATCAACGCCACCGAACTTGTGGAAACCTAATAATATATATGAAAAATAAGTGAAATTATCATTACACATATATAAGCACTAAAGATTAAAGGTCTCTAATGAAAGGCAGAGGCAGGGGACAGTAATAGCAAAAGAGCCTGACAATATACCTACCAAATAGCTCCATATAAGTAAAAAAAAAATCATCTATCCTCAAGACCCCTTTATAAATATTTGTACATTACCTAGATTACTGTTCTGCACTTAAAATTTACTTAATACAAATCTAAATTTATGTAAAAACTGTACTGTAATTATAATGTAACTTTTAAGGGAAAAATTTCCTGAAAATTATATATGCTCTTAAAATTTTTCTACCATGCAATTCAACACGACATAAGATGAGGGACAACTATATATATATATATATATATATACACTTACCTACAGCAAGACCTGGATCGGAATTCATTGTTTGTACAATTTCAGCTCCTTTGTTGTATATAACCCAGTTAGGATCAATCTGAGCATCACCTTCTGGATCAAGAACCACTGTCTGATAAGTTCTGTTTCATAAATATAATAGGTGAGATAAGGAAGAATTATATTTTTACTTGTCGACAGTTGCATATTTCTGATTATAATAACTAGTTTTGTTGTTCCAAGTATGGATGATAGAGAGAGAGAGAGAGAGAGAGATTAAAACTTCAGGGATGGGGAAAGGATTATATATTTCATTATATAAATACTATCTAATGCATTTATTAGCATCATTACTTAGGTTACAGAAGGGGACTTAAAAATAATTTAACAGGACTTGACATGACAGCCTGATATTAAATCTTCTTTTGGTTACAATAAATTTCATTTGCCTACATATACACCGAATATACTGGCATACTGTTACATATCTCTTACAACCCCATCACATCTGAAAAGTCACAACACTACATGTTTCTCTTTCTTTTTCTACAATAATTTCCTGGTGCTCCAGAACGATGAGGGCAATTTTCTTAGCCAATCCCAGTGTCACCCAATAAAGTAAAATAAAAGCTGAAGTGAAATTGAGATAACATTTGCAATACCTGAAATCTGTAGCATAAATACGGGAATTATTGGGACAATTATCTTGGAAATCCAGAAATTTGTCTCCATCTTGATCACCCTTACAGGCATCGCCAGTGCCATCACCGTCTGAATCCTTTTGGTCAGGATTGTAAATCAGCCAACAATTATCGTTCTGATTGGGAATGCCATCATCATCGGCGTCAGAGTCACACTCATCACCTTTTCCATCATTATCAGCATCGTGCTGGTCGCTGTTGGGTGTATCTACGCAGTTATCTAAGTCATCTTGGACACCATCTCTGCAATACAAAAACAATTACAGTATCTGTATTAAGTAAGGAGACGCATTGATATTTTGATTGGTCATGCAAGTACCAAATGACAGTGCATCTCATTTTTAAGTATGAGGAGCATAAATGCCAGTGCCAAACAAGTGTACTGTATATGATATACAGAGAGTATATTCGTCAACATCTTTTATTTACTCAAATTTAATGATTTTGCCTGACATAAGGGGTGCAAATCTCAGAATGATACAACATCAGAAGTTCTAACTCACCTATCACGATCAATATTACTGTCACAGACATCGCCAACAAGATCTTTGTCAATGTCATCTTGACCTGGATTGCGTACAGTAGGGCAGTTATCACATTCGTCTCCCAGACCATCGTTATCAGAATCCTTCTGATCAGAATTGGGTGTCTTTGGACAGTTGTCTTGTCGATTCATGACTCCTGTAGTGGTAAAAATTTCGTTATTTTTTAATGCGGCTATACTAGGATAGGAGGGTGTGGGGGGGGTCGAATTGAAAGGAGGCTATGGGGGTAAACCAGTTGAGAGTTTCAGGGCAGAAAATAATTGCATTTGCCCTGTGGATGGCCTCAGGAGAGTGGTAGGGGAAAACTGAGGCAATTTTTCATCTCCAAGGAGCTAAGAGGAGTGATTTTGGTAATAAAGCCTCTGGTTAATGTGTGCTTTGACTCGGCCAAACCCCCCCCCCACACACCCCCGATGGAGCTGTAGCCATTGTATATGTATGTATGTATGTACAAGTTAAAATGCTCTACTTGTCACACTGACTACAGTAATATGCACCCATATTATGATGTCGATGTCCTGTATGGAAATACTGTTTACCATTTTGTCCATCACTTAACTCCCACTTTAGGGATGGATAGAGACAGGCTTTAGCTGAGAATATTATGCATGGATGCCCCTCCTAACACCTTGCAGTGGCCTTGATTTCAGGTCTGTCACTCCCTGAGTTAAGTGCTCTAACTACTTTGTTACAGCGGTTCTCTAATATCTTGTGTGGAAATATGATGGAAAACTGAGTGGATATTTAAATAAAGTTAACCAAGCCGCAGCTGGTTAAACCAGCTTCGATTTTTGCTCCTCATGGCAGAAGATCCTTGCCTACATACCCTATGGATGACTCAAGTAGGGTGGTGGTGGGGAGATTGTGGCAATCTTTTATCCTCAAGGAGCTGAGATGCATGCTTGAGACATGTTTGGCTTCTGATGAACGAGTGTGCGATAACTCGTCCACCCCCCATGCAAAGGGGATGGCAATTTCTGGTCCTTAGCCAAAAACTTCTGTAACTCAAGCTTTCCCCCTCTTATTCGTTCTGATGGTTCTATAGTTTGCTCTCCCACTGAGAAACCACTCTCTTTGGCTCTCATTTTTCTGCCAATTCTTCCGTAAACAATTCCAGAGCACCTATCCCTCAATATTTGCTTCAGAGCACCTATCCCTCAATATTTACTCTAATCCTATGTCCTCCCTTATCCTTTCTGCACGCAAAGTTCATAAGGTTTTTGCTCTCTAAAGACGAACAAGGCATCTGGTTCCAATGGTATCCTTGCAAGGTTCCTTAAGGAGTTTGCAGATGAACTGGCTCCCGTGCTTTGCCATCTATATTGCTTCAGTTTCTCAACCAGTATTTATCCTTCATCTTGGAAGCATGCTCTAGGGCAACCTATTCCTAAGAAGGATGACCGCTCTATTCCTTCAAACTACCAACCTATTGCCCTAACCTCTTCTATCGCTAGAGTTTTCAAAACTTTGCTCAATGCTCACTTCCTGAAACGTATTGGATCTAACTTAGTTATCTCCGATCACCAGTAGGTTTCGGCAAGGCAATATCCACTGGTGACCTCCTGCCTAGTCTTACTCATGCATTGTCATTTTCTCTGAGAAACTATGGGGAATCTTTTGTCGTCGCCCTTGATAACTCTAAGGCTTTTGAGAGAGTCTGGCACAAGGCTCTGTTGGCCAATCTCCCTGCCTATGGCTTTATCCCTTCTCTCTGTTCCCTGCTTTTCAGTTTTCTTTCTGAACGTTTTATATCTGTGGTTGTTGATAGTGTAACATCTAGTCCATTCCCTGTTACCAGTGGTGTTCTACAGGGCTCTGTTCTTTCATTTACTCTGTTCCTTCTCTTCATCTTCCTCTCTTCTTCGCCCCTCTTCCGACGATTCTACCCTCCATTTTTACTCTACCTTTTATTCACAACCTTCATCTGCTACTCGTAATCACCTCATATCACTCTTTCTTCTACTCTCAGCTCCAATTTGCAGTGGGTATCTGAGCGGGGCACCCAAAATTTTGTTAAATTTAATGCCTCCAGGACACAGTTTCTAGCTATCTCTTTATCTTCTTCTCCTCCTGATAGCCCTATTGTCTTCAGAACTAACGAAATTTATCCTCTTAATTTTATCAACATATCAGGAAGCCATATAACCTATTACTTGTCTTGAAGGAATCACATAATTCAAATTTCTAAATATGCATCCAAAAAATTTGGGGTTCAGTATCACTTTCACCATTACCTTAACTCTTTACAGTTATATCAAATCTATAAAGGTCTTAACTGTCCCTGCTTAGAATACTGCTTACACATCTGGGGTGCTTCTTCTTATACTTATCTCCTTGATAGGGTTGAATCTAAGGAAGTCAAACTCATTAATGACCCTTATCATATTTCTAATCTGGATTCTCTTTCTCTTCGCCATAAGGTATCTTCCCTTTCTCTTTTCTATCGCTACTACTTCCATTGCTGCTTTGATGAGTTGGCGAGTTGCATCCATCCCCCACTGCCGAAACCACATAACACCCGCCAAATAGCCTCGTTTCAAAGGTACTGTGTGGAGATTTGTAGCTCACAGACTGGCCGGTGGAACGACTGCTTCTTCCCATTTACCTCCAGTCTCTGGAACTCTCTTCCTCCTTCTGTCTTTCCTAATTCTTATTACCTATCTTCCTTTAAAAAGCGGATCTATCATCATCATCTCAGGGCCTAATACTGCCATATCTCTAGGTCCTCAGTAATTTGATTATTCTTTCAGTCTTTCCTTTTCCTTTGTGTATCGTTACCTCATCTTTGCCTTGTTTGTAACCTTTTCTTTTCCTTCGTGCCAAGGCCTTTAATGATGAGGGCAGTTTTCTTGCCTGTCCCGGTGTCACACTTATAATATATATATATATATATATATATATATATATATATATATATATATATATATATATATATATATATATATATATATATATATATATATATATATATATATATTATATTTTAGATTTAAATTGAAAATCTTACCATCGTTATCCATATCGGGATCGCAAGCATCGCCTATTCCATCTCCGTCATTGTCCTCTTGCTCTAAGTTGGGAATGGTCGGGCAATTGTCACAGGCATCTCCTTGCTTGTCAGGACCAGATGGATCAGTATCTTTCTGGTCTGGGTTGGATGTCAGTGGACAGTTATCCTGTTGGATATAATTTCATTAAATGAATCAGTACAGACTTTACTTAAAGCATGTTTTATGACACTATTAATCCTCATTATGGGGATGGGCATAGAGACATTGAAGCTGGGGAATTAAGGCTGGATGTCCTTCCTAGCGTCCCATGGTGGTTCCAATTAAGACTCTCTCAACTCCCGAGTCAAGTGTACTTACCACTCTGCTACTATGGTCCCCGAAGTATAGAATATATTGATTTATATAATAACAAAACTTATTAAGGTACTGCAGTTACAAATATACAAAGTAAATTTGTACATATACTCATTTTCTATAGTAAAAAAAGAAGTATAATCCGTAAAGTACTTGAAATTTAATTTAAGGAAAGGAAATATTCATGGAGTTATCATAGTACAGGCAATTTGTCTTAGGTTAGTCAACTAAATATGATTATCATTACCTGCTTAACCATGCCTTCTGTAGCATCATCATATATACTCCCTCTCAATCCTCATTTTATCTCACCATTTGGCCCCATTACTTGGGTAGGCACAGACAGACTGGAGCTGGGAAATTAAGACTTGATGCCCTTCCTAATGCGCTGCAGTGGGCTTCATCATGGGTCTGTCACCTTCCTCGTCCAGAGTTCTAACCACTGTGCTACTGTGGTTTCAAAGTATACCCCCTATCAATACTTCGTGATACAGGGGGTCCTCAGTTTACACTGTCCTCGAGTTACGATGCTTCGTGGTTACAGCAAATCCCCTATAAATTATTTTGCTTCTTTTTTTATAATATTTGGTCTGTATTATGTCTCCCTAGCGTAAAGCAGCTTCTTCTAATAGCATTGCTTTGAAGTAAAGGAAAGCCATCAAAATGGAAGTAAAATTAGAAATAGTGAAATGAAAGGAAAAGAGAGAAACTTTACCACTGCATTAGCAAAGATGCTTATTTAGGTGTGTTCTGACTTACATTATAAATTCAGGTTACATCACATTTCAGGAACGGAACTCTGACATAAATCAAGGACCCCCGGTATGTATGCCTCTGATATCTGCTTTAATTCATTCAGCAAAACTGTTTATGAAACCAGATATAAATTAAACAATTCAAAATTATCTTACTGGACTATTAGGAATGCCATCATTGTCGGCATCATCGTCGCAGGCATCGCCTATTTTGTCGCCATCAGAGTCCTCTTGACCGGAGTTCGGAGTAGTCACACAATTATCCTGACGACAACGAGGATCGTTGCAGCCTAGGTCAAAGTCTGGCCATCCGTCCAAGTCACGGTCTGGGCCACAGGTCTCACCGTCACCGGCCCAACCAACCTTACACTGTGAATTTAATTTTTGAAATTATTTTAACAAGGTATCAACATAAAATTATCATTCACTCATGAGAATTCAACAAAATCTACATATTCATACAGACACTTATTATTGCTTTGTGTGTCATTATGGATCCTAATTAGAGGGATGGATACAAAGAGATTGAAGCTGGGGAAATAAGGTTGAATTCATTTCCTAACGCCCTACGCTGGGCTTGATCATGGGTCTGTCACCTCTCAAGTTGAGTATTCTAACCCCTACGCTACTGCGGTCCCCATTCATACTGACAGAATAGTTAGTACTAATATTATCCACATCATTAAATTTCATCATTTACTTTTTCTTCAGTTCATGGGATAAGATATACATAATTACTTAAAGTCCACTAATACAGTTATGTACTGTAAAATTCAAGTATACATTCAACACTGGTATTCAGAATGGAATATTATTCAAGCACCCATTTTATACAGATCCGTCAGTTCCAGTTATATAAAACTGGGAAGGGGCAGGAATACCTCATCCGTGTTTCCTTGCATTTCATGAAAGTCGATTGAATGGGCAGGACGAGGAAACTGGGAATCGCCTCCTCTGTATTTTCCTCAAACAAGAGTCAAGATATTTTGCTTTGACTTAACTAACCCACTTATAAGGGAATTATGGCTTTTATATATAAAAAAAAAATGAATACGAAAATTAAGGGAGCACAATTTACAAACAATATTCCGTACCTTGCAAACGTAGTAATCGAGACCAAATGGCTTAATGCAATCAGCGTTACTGTGGCACTGTCTACCATCTGGGCAAAGACCTGGACGATTATGGCATCCCATGGACTGGTTACCAATAAAACCTTCTATGCATTCTCCACAATAGAACGAACCCTAGAAAAAACAAAATTATATCTGGGGTGTTCTTAAAACTGCTATTAATTATATGTGTTAAGGTAAAACAGTATGATGCTCATAACTTGCTATTACCTATTTGTGCACTAGTAAAGTAATCTAATGCTTATTAATCCCTGTCTCTTGGTCATCATTATCAAATATTTCAGCTTCTCATGTCAGGAGACACTACAGATAATCAATTATCTGCTAAATGTCATATCCCCCAAGTCCTCCTCCGACACACTGCACACCCTTATGTTCTTCCTCACCACATTTATAAATTTCCTCTTTGGTCTAACTCTATCCCCTCTTGTCTGGCAGCTCCATCTTAAGAATCTTTCTCCTGACACACGCCTCATCCCTCCTCAGTACATGTCCAATCCATCTCAGCCTCACCATGTCCCCAAAGCGTCCTACCTATGCTGTCCCTCTAAAACACTCATTCTTTATCCTGTCCACTGGTAAGTATTTGAAGTTACCGACAATAATATTTTTCCTTAAAATTAAGAATATATTTGACACTGACAAACACCTCGCTGTGTGAACACCAATAATTAAGTATTCTTATACTAAAAATATACTTTTACATTCTCCAAAGACTTAACATTCTTTAAAAAAGAGAAAATGCTATTTGTAATTCAGTACAGAAATAAAATCAGAATGGATTTCACTAACCTCTGTGTTGTGACACTGGGAGTGCTCAACACATCCTCCATTATTATCGTCACACTCGTTTATGTCGTAACACGTCTGCCGATTTTGTCTCGCAAACTGCACACCAATACCTTGGAGACCAGGGGATCCTGTGAAGCCAGGTGGGCACGGGTCACACCTGAACCCAGGCTGCATGTTAATACAGCGTACCCGAGTATCACAAGGCATAGCCAGGTCACACTGGAAGTGATATTTTCCATAAGTTAGAATATGCTTATATAATTGTTTTTACAGTTTTAACCATGATAAAACCATTACTAAAGGAATTGGTTGCAATAATTATAAGGAAGCGACACCATTCCTATATTTAACTCATAAATTCAACTCATAATCTTGCAAAATAAACACTGAATATGACCAATCTGAAAGAACTTAAAATTTACCTCATCAATATCTCGGCAAGTTGACCCATTCCCTGTGAAACCAGGTGGACAGGGGCCACAGCGGAAGTATGGATCGTTGTTGATGTTAGAACATTGTACTCCGGGGAAGCAAGGATTAGGCTGACATCCACTGATGGGATTACATTTTTCACCGTCTCCAGTCTGCCCAGGAGGGCAAGGGCCACAGCGATAGCCGTCTGGCATGTCAAAGCACCTCACCCCTACAAATGGTATGTGGAAAGTGTGTTCGAGCTGGTCTTCTGAACTGTGATATATAAACAAGGGTATGGAGAGTGGACGAGGAAATGATGAGGTTTAGAGGAAGGTTTCAAGGTTTTGATATGTCAACTTGGCAAGGAGAAGGAAAATAAAAGGTTCTAAAGGAATTGCAAGTTTCATACAATGACAACTGAAACAGACACTGGGTGACGGCTGCTGGCCATGAACAGGTTTAAAACATGCCAAACAATAAAATGGTCTGTTAAAATTCTGATGTAATTAGTCATGAAGTTCAATGTTAAAAAATCCCTCGTGAAGGCTGTTTGCTCAGGGAATACACAGAAACAGAGAAAAGAGTTTCCTTGTGGCTGCGTGTAAAAAATAGTTTTTTTGGGTTGGTTTTGAGAAATGTGGTCTTCCAGCACAAGAAACACTGGCTAAATGTAAATTTATATATATATATATATATATATATATATATATATATATATATATATATATATATATATATATATATATATATATATATATATATATATATATATATATATATATATATATATATATATATATATATATATATATATATATATATATATATATATATATATATATATATATATATATATATATATATATATATATTTTCATTTAGCCAGTGTTTCTTGTGCTGGTCTTCCAGCACGAGAAACACTGGCTAAATGAAAATATATATATATATATATATATATATATATATATATATATATATATATATATATATATATATATATATATATATATATATATATATATATATATATTATATATATATATATGCAATAGTGGAAAACTCCAAAGCATACACAGTACAAGTACTGATAATTTAAGAATACAAGAGGCGTGACTAGATATTAGGATAATCTATAAATAATAAACCTAAATTACAAGGCTTTGCGCAGTTTCACATGTTAAGTAACCAACAAAAAATCACTTGACTTTTATTAGCCCTTTCAAGAGATGATATAAATATGCTTAAACTCTACGAGGGCATTTCGAAGGAAGGCTTTTAGTGAAGGGCTTTGCTGTATGTAAAAAAATATTTAGAGCATTAAAACCATCAATCTTATTTTGACGAGTAACACACATGGAGTGTCTTTGTTTGCCATTTTATGTCACTAGCACTCCCCAATATTAGGATGGACACAGACAGGTTGGAGCTCATGAATTTAGACTGGATGCCCTTCTTAATGCCCTACAGAGGCTCGATCATGGATCTGTTACCTCCCAAGTTAAGTGCTCTAATCACCTCCACCAATCGGGTTAGTAGGTAACATATCCACAATTAAGACCACTGTAGGGCGTTAGGAAGGGGATCCAGCCTTAATTCTCTCTACCTGAACCTGTTTGTCTCCTCCTTCATCATGTGGTTTATTAGAGACATAAAAAAAAAAAGATCTCAGCCAATTAATTCATGCCATGTACGAGGTTATAATTAGTACTCTCGCCTTAAAAAAAGGTAATAAGTATACAACAATGCACACACTACAAGTGACAAATATAATAGCAATTATTGAATATATATTTATAATTTTACATTCAGCCTTCAAAACATTTTCAGCCAGTTAGTGGGATCAATCTGTCTACTGATGCCCTTCCTAGCATCCCGAAGTGGGCTCAATTGTGGATCTGTCAACTCCTGCTATGAGATTCTTAAGCAATCAGCAATTGTGGCCTCTTTATAATAAGACATCATTAAACATTTTGAGAGCATGCAGTACGCATGCATTTATAGATATAAAATGCTATAGTTGAACAAGATAGTAGAAATGTTATGCAAAAGAGGTATTAACAAGATATATAAACGGAAAGAAGTATATCTTACAGAATGTAAACCTTAAGGAAAGAAGATATTGCTTATATTTGTTTTTCAAAATAAAATGAAATGAAACGACTAACTGACAGTATTTATTCCAGGAAATATAGTAATATAATACAAATGATATAGAAATAATAATTTCTTAAATTTACTATGGCCATGTACAAACTTGCAACAAAATTGAAAATTTCACAAGGTAAAGCTGTACGTACAAAGTTGAAATTATTTATTTAGAAAAATTAAACTAACTTAGTAATATGCACGGCCATGAAACATTACTTTGTTTATTTGGCATATTATGTCAAAATTAATCCCAATTTGAATGGAGGCTAGACACAGATAGGTCGGTACTGGGGAATATAGGCTGGATGCCCTTGCTAATGCCCCACAGTGGGCTTGAATAAGAGTTTGTCAATTCTTAAGTCGAGCACTCTAAGCACTGCACTACTACGGTCCCCTAGGTCAAAACAAGGTGTACTGATGTAAAATTAAGTAGAATTTAGAAAAAAATAAGCTAAACTGTCAGTAATTCGCACAATCAAAAAGCATAAGTAAAAGCTAAAATTATTCAAATATCTGGATCAATAATTAAATAAATCCTTGTACTAGTAAATAAATTAGCCTATATTAAAAATAAAGAAAATTTTTGTATGGAAAACTAAATGTAGGCTCAAAAAGCAATGGATTTTTAAATGTATGTGTGTAATTCCGTCTCTTTTCCACAATGATGATATGAGCTGGAAGAAGCAAAGAAAAATGGAGAAAAGTGAGTGTTATAGGGTCAAAGTTTACAAGTGCGTGAGTGCTTGTTTGTGTAACACAGAATGAGCATACAAGTGTTCATGAATATATGATATATTCTGAGGAGTTGTCTCTCATCTTACACTTTTACTTGGTTCAACCACTTCCTATGCAAGGCAAAAAACTTACCAGTCTAAACTATATAAATGCGTATATATTTAGCATATAATCTACGGTATTCCAAAACACCTGTATACTTCGAATTTTGCCTAGATTACAGTAAATTTTATTTCTCTTTATTTTCCAACTGTGTATATACAAAACTGCTCGATTTAAAATCGTGTAAGATCAGGGACAACTGATTATTTAAAGAGTTGAAATGTCCTTTTGCTGTGACATGATTAAAATTTCTTGAGAATTTATAGGAAAATAAATATTATGCGAGATATTAATCTACTACTATTGATTTACGGAAAAAATTAATTGTTTCATACTACAGTTTACCATACAATTTCATAAACAACATACAACCTCTACCGAGGAAACCTATTGTTAGTGTCAAAGAAAAAGGCCCATAAATTTAAAATATTATATCAAAGTATGAGGTACTGTTGCAGACAATGAAAAGAATTCTTTTTCTTTTTTTTCAAGTTATTTGTTACATCACGAGATCATTTGTGTCAAAATTTTATTTTAAGGGACTAATTTGATAAAATATCGTAAATCCCTTTACAAATCTGTTCCAGGTACATCACTGCAAAATATATACAGCGCATTAGAGGCATAATTTAATAATGAAATATCTTAAATGCCTCTATAAATATGTTCCCAATACATTACTGCAAAAAAATACACAGTACATCAGAGGATTGATTAAATGTGAACTCACCTCTTGCACACGGGCGATCAGCACATGTTATTCCGGGTACGCACTCCTTGCCATCACCGATGAAACCTCTGGGACACGATCCACATTTGGCACCCTCAGGTCCACGCGTGCAAGGTACACCAGGGAAGCAAGGATTAGGCGAGCAAGGATCGTTGTCTGCATCACGGCATCACACAGGTTAGTCAGAGACAATACATTGTATTAACTACGGCAAAATATGATCACCACAGATGGTGGATCCATTTTATTACCATAGATGGTTGATTATCTAAATACATCAATCATCACTGATGGTTCTACATAAAGGGCTACATAAAGTTACAGACGTGTATCTTGTTAAAATTACTGCATTGTATTGTCAGAATGTTTTTACATATACAGCACTGTATCTGCAAGGCACTTATATATAAATATGTCAAAAGTAAATAACGCAAGTGAACATTTATCAGAATTAACTGTGAATATAATGTACGATTTTTGTTATCAATATTTCCTTTATGGTAATCTCAGTTTACTGGAGAGAAACTAATTAATGGAAGAAAAATTAATGATTATTCCAGAGTACAGAATCAACAAATGAAGAAACAAAGGTAAAGATTTTGTGTTTATTTTACATCAATAACTTAATGCTAGCATTAAGTATGCAGCATTTACCCTGACGCTTTACTGAAAATTTATACACACCTGAGGAATTACACACACAAGTCCATCAAGATACAGTACAGTACTTTATGTAGACCTAACTCAAAGGAAAATATCTTCATCATACATACACTAGACATAAGAAACTACTTTTTCAGTATACTGTATATATATGTGCTCATGCACATGCAACGATATAGAAAAATGGAAAAAATTTATCATTATGAATAGAAGTCACTGCCTGATATACTATTAAAAATTTTATAAAAATATATTCTGTTGCAACATAACTTAATTTTCACCCACACTACTGCGGACATTGGCAGCTTATATGAGTTAATGATGAACACACATTGCAGTAATTATGTCATATCAATCAATAAGTCTTAACCCCTTCAGCAGCAATTTTTTTCCATGATGCTGTACAGTTCCCGAAGAATTAACTGAAAAAACTCGAGCGAAGTAATTTTTTATATGACTGATCAGACTCTAGGACGCTGAAAGTGAGGCAGGCATACGTATGATTAACACAAAAATATTATCTTAGCATTTTACATCACGGACTGCCTTTTCTACTTAGGGCTAGGATGAGGCCTTCTTGCGACGGACTTTGGTTCTGGCAGGAGTGACCATTACCCTGAGTGAAGGCTCATTTTAACCTCAGACCGTAGTGGGCAGTAAATCCTCAACCTGACGAATCAAGGTCGCAAACATTGCCACTATGCTATAAGAGCCACACAAGAAGAACAAGAGTACAGTTCTAATCATAATACTGTATGGTAACTTTTTTGACGAGATATTTCGTCCTTGTCGAAAAATGTCAGACGAGCAAAACCGAGATATTTTATCATTGACGGGGAAGAAGTTAATCGTATTCATTTTCACAATACAGAGTCTATGCACATCTCTACAGAGTATGTTAGTCAAAATTAAACTGCTTGTACAGGGACCTAACAAATAATCATGACAAACTAAAATGACATTACATATACAGGGAATATGGACAAAGAGTACTTTGTAACCATGTCAAATTTCGGGGGTATGTGTGCCAAGTTTTGGGGGGGTATGACCTCATGTATCAAAATTATGCGTACCCTTACATAAAAGTCATAGATTGTGTCCTTTACAGTCACATGGAAAAACAATCACTGCAATAACAGAATAAGAAAATATCCCTTCTTACAGATTGTGAGTGCCTGCCAATTAAAACTACCTGTCTGCGTATTAAAGCAATGTTATAAAGTTATCAGTACTCTGCCAGTACAAAGTCTGAGGGGGGTGCAAAAAAACCTCCTCTGCATTCCCCTCCACACTGTAAAAGTCACCTATATGAGGGAGAGAGAGGGGACTCGGAATCCCCTTCTTTAAATTTTCCTCCTACAAAGAGTAAATTTTTGCTTTGACTCAGCCACCCTTCTCATAAGGTGGATTGCTGGCATATATATATATATATATATATATATATATATATATATATATATATATATATATATATATATATATATATATATATATATATATATATATATATATATATATATATATATATATATATATATATATATATATATATATTAGTAAATATCATAGAAATACAAAAACTATCACAAAGGGTTCATCTACATGCACATACAAATGCATAGGTAATAAAATAATGCTTCTGAATAATGTAGTGTGTATGATTTATAAGGCTCACAAAAAATAATTGTTTGTCAACACCAATATAAAATTATCAAACACACAGATGCAAAAGTGTGTGTATATGTACACACAAAGAGAGAGAGAGAGAGAGAGAGAGAGAGAGAGAGAGAGAGAGAGAGAGAGAGAGAGAGAGAGAGAGAGAGAGAGAGAGAGAGAGAGAGAGAGAGAGAGAGAGATACTATAAACAAGGATATATATATTAAAATGGTCTACAAACTCGTTAAATTAATCTAAGTTATGTACTACAGTAAGTCATGCAAAATAATAGACAAACGTTATAACTGGCAGTCTTTGCAATAATAATTCACAATTCCAAAATTACTGTGTTCCGTTCGGAGAGTAATAAAACCCTATATTATCTATAGTAATTGACAATAAAACAAAATATCCCAGAGAGTTTTCAAAAAACTGAATTCTTTCATGAACTGTTAACCTTTTCCAGTTTGAACAATGAGGCAAATTTACTTTTTCATATGTTGTACAAAATAGAAAATAATAATAATAATAATAACAATAATAATAATAATAATAATAATGTTGCTAATATTATTTAAAATGTCTCCCACCACAATCGGCATGATCCAAACCTATATAAACAGAAAAAAATAAGTGTCTGCATCTGCGGTTCATATAAATTTATAATATTTAAAGGCCTATCTCAGGAAAACTCAAACACGGCCTCAAGTTAATCTGTTTTATCAGGTTTTTGTTCGTCTCATTATCTGAGACTGACTTTTTTACTGGAATTACGTCAATGTTTATATTTAACACGATGTGATGATGTACTCAAATAAATATATTATCGCCCTCTGGATATTTAAGTCCTCTCTAGGATAAAGCCTTAATCAACTCCTCCCTACTTCATCTGGGTCTTTTCTAGCTGGCACATCAAGGAAATTGATCTATTTGAGGTCTGATCTTTATATATATATATATATATATATATATATATATATATATATATATATATATATATATATATATATATATATATATATATATATATATATATATATATATATATATATATATATATATATATATATATATATATATATATATATATATATATATAATATATATATATATATATATTTTGCCAATAAGCTGGCACACTGTAATGATGCCCTTCAAATAAAGTACAACAATAAGCATATTATGCTTGTCATGTATTAACTGAGTTATATGCAGTGGACAAAACGTGTGTATTGCACGTTGGGGGTATGGGCACAGTCCGCGTGTCACTACATCATACTGTCCCCAGGGTGCTGCAGACAACAGTGGCGAAACAATGGCAGGCTTAGCAAGCCAGAAGAGGATGACATCTGCTTAAGAACCACATGACCAGCCTCAGAACGGATGGATTCTAAGGTACGACCTAGGAATGAAAATATGATAACCAGGCCAATCGGATGAGGCAGACACAAACTGACAGATCAACAGAGACTTGCCAGCGAATAGTGAGAAGATGGCGTGAGGCAAGCACTTGAAGCTTTGTCTGAATTCAGTGATGAGGAATCATGAAGAGTTGTGTCTGTGTAAAATTCTATTTCACATAGCAGCAAGCCTTTGCTGAATCTTTTCATATACTGCAGCAAGTTTCTTGGGGAGGAGTTTCAATTAATGTCAGGTTTCTTGGGGAGGAGTTTCATTTAATGCCACATATGATACCAACAGTTCAAAAGACGAAGGTCAGCCACTACAGGCCATTTCAAATTGAAACACAACAATCACGCTGAGAAAGTACGTGCTATGACCGATGTAATTAATCTCTGACTGTCCGTGCATTAAGATTTTTATATCTGAAAAAGCTTATGGTAGTCAATTTCGTAAAAAACTGAAGATGAAGCGTATTGTTTTTGTTGTTTGATGTATTATGTCACCATAAATACCCAATAAAATGGGATGGACACAAATAAGTGCACTAAAATTTCATTCATGAAAGTAAATAATACAGAAGCACTCTAAAACTTGACACATGTTGCACTGTATATTCTCAGAACCCCTAATATTTAACATACTAAGTGAAATAACTCCTTTATATACATATTAAGATAAATAACTCAAGCTAATTAACTATATTTAACTATAGACACTACATTACCATGTAACAAACTTTACAAAGAAGCTACATAAGTAACTGAAACCGAAAGATATAAAAGGTAGTCCATCTTTAGAAAGAAAATTTAAAATTGTAGAAGGAACTTCCAGTCTCACTAAGAAATATTCCTGAATAAATACTTGTCACAAATACTGCTTACAGTAATAACTAGAATACCAGCAATTTTTGCAATATTCCGACGATGAACCATGAAAATAAGGGTTAGTGCGTTGTGACCTACGAACGTCAGGAGGAGCAGAGCTATAACGGGAACTATATGGAGTGTAGTAAGGTCTTTCTGAAGGATCTCTACGAAAATACTGTCTCCATTCTCCAAGGTCGTAGTCGTATTCCCTCCAAGAATCTTTTGGAGATGATACATAGTATTGTGCGTTAGCTTCATGATCAGTGCTAAAAAAAATTGGTTTAGTTCATTTTGGTGCCAGACTGGATGCTAAACCCATCTTGGTAACAACCCATTTGGCTGGCACTAAGATTTTTATATTGTGAATACCTAACCTAACCTAACCATCTTTACAAAATGGACGGCAACAAATAGGCCATACCAAAACATCATTGCCCAACAGTACCATTCAGTGAAAAGTGTCTCATTGAGAGTTCAATCCCTGACAAAGCTGAAGTGTCTTAACGAGCTCAGATATATTTGTAACCTTGTGTTGTCTGAGTGACGTGTCATGCTATGAGGATGCTGAACAAAAACCAATAACATGATTCAAGATCTTTACTAATAGTTCAAAGCATCCTACATAGCATTAGTTCATATTCAGTAAATCGTTAGTTACATGGCATGTGCTACTCAACTACTTCAGAGGATTAAGAAGAACAGCTGTCCCTCATCATATGTGGTTTTCAAATGCACTGTTTTGATTATACGTGGTCAGGAAACATATGGACATAAAAAATTTTGTCCTAAAAAATGCATTATGACAAGCACTGCATCATCTTTACATATATGAAATTGTATTAGCTAAAGTTTATGTACAGTATAGTAATCTAGGCTTAATACAATGTGTACAGGAGGTTGGGAACAGATTATATGCAGCATATAAACACATTTATATAAGGTCTTAAACACACAGCTGATGACTTACAAAGGGAATGGATGAACCAACTGATGGTGCAAGATGAGGGACACCTGTATATGAATTCAATAAACAATGTACTTAAAAGGGTAGTGGTAATGAGCATATGGTACTTAAGTTCTTGTAGGTGTGAATTGTACATTCTAAGCAAGTTCTTACATATCATAAAACAGTATAAAATATTCTTGTTTATGTGCAATACCCATAGGAGTTTATAAGTTAAGTTGTTAAACAATAGTATACACATATATCAAGAACAACCATCACTGAAAGACAATGGTATTTAAATAACAGAAAGACTTAGATATGCGACTGTGTGATATTGGAATGGCATACTAAGTTACCACAAACATATATATCACCCATTACACTAAACTTTTTACCAAGTAAACTGCAGCAAAGTGCCTCTTTTGCTTTGAAAATTAGCACTATTAAAATTTGCAAGTTACTTTGCATGTCAACTTCATCTACAATAATAGAGCAAAGAATCTTCCCTGACGATTAAAACACTAATGTACGTTTCCAGATATTAAAGCAAGATGATCACATAAAAAAAATGTGTAATTAATCATACAAAGATACCTATGCTGTCATGACTTTTCAGTATTAATTACAAAAGTACCACTCTAACTTGTTACTAAAAGCTAAAAAGAAATAGGTATTGTAATGGCAGGAATGAAAAAAATTTTAACTGCCTAGTTGCGCCTACCAGGTTTGCAGGCCTCGCAATTTAGGAGGGCATCTCTCAGAAGAGCCGTCTCCTCTCTCTGCAAAAGAAAAAATGTTTGAAATTAATAAATTACTGAAAAATAATTAAATAAAGAATCAAATAAATAATTAATTAAATTACTGAATAAATAAAGAGGGCCACTGAAGGGTAGCGATAGAATGCTCAACTCAACGGCGGGGTGTTAGGAAAGGCATTCAGCCTTAATTTCCCAGCTTTAATCCACCTGAGTCCACCCCTAATAGGGAGTAATAGTGCCACATAAAAACATAAAAAAACTGAGTAAATAAATAAATACATAAAAAAAGGAGAGACGATTTTGTATATATTTCTAAAGAATTATTTATATTTATTAATAAAAGTATACTTCTGCTACAAAAAACTTAATATAGTTATCACCATACTTTGCTACAGCTGTTAACACTAATTCATGAACAAAATTTTCAGTACATAACCACATCTTGTTTTTTTCCACTGTCTACAATTCATACATCGTAATAAATGCATATTTTAAAGTCCCTTTAAAAATATTATTCAAATACAATATACTGCATTGTATCAGTATATCTGTTATAACTAGTTAGTATCTAGTATAACTACTGTAACATTAAAATATGCAGAATTCTGCAGAAAAAATGTTCAAACTTCAAATTATTTTAAACAAACCTGTGTTTGGATCTCCACTTGCAGCTCCTTGATAGTTTCAATCAGTTCCGTAAGTGTCTTGACCAACACTGTACCTATTGCAAAGAGGTAAATCAAAAGCACGTAAATAATTATGCACTGATGAACCTGAAGACTGAGCAGGTTACCTACTATTATTGCACAGGCGCACTGCATGATTCACTATATGATAACATTATAGCACAATGTGATAATTAGTAATTTTGATAAATGCAAAATTTATATAGTAAGCAAACAGTTAATGCTATATTACCTCATTAGATTTCTAGAATATTTGTATAATTTAAACATATTAATATATTTACATATTTATATATTATAAGATAAAGACTGCTCTCAAATATGACAAATTAGATCTACATATATAGCTGTACTACTTCTTACACGATTTTTAATAACACAATTTTGAATTTATGCAGTCAGAAAATATTCTAAATAAAAAACAAATTCACAATATTCTCCCCTAAAAAACAACACTATGGACACAATAATACTATTTTTTCATATATTAAAATCGTATCAGGAAAAGTTTAAGAACATTACAGTAATTTAGGCATAATTCAAAGTATAATAGGATGTTGGGAATAGGTCATATGCAAAGTACTGAGACTTTTATATAAGGCGGCTTTTGAAAATATGAGATATTGACTTAGAGGGAGTGGGGAGAACCAATTGACAGCATAAAATGAGGGACAACTGTATAATTGTATAAATGTTTCTCTTTATATACTAAAGTTAGATGTTATACTTACTGGTTTCCTCCTCGTGCATGATGGGAATATCTCCTGCAAAGGGGGCAAACAAAGTTCATACTCAGGTCTAGGGATGAAAACAATTTATTCATGTATGAAGGATCATTTACACTGATATATGCTTAAGGAGTATATGGGACTTATATAGTACTTAAAAAGGGATTTTACATAGCCAAGAAGAGGAGAGACTGAAATTATCACTTATATATCACATATTTAAGGAATTTTTATATGGGTCTTATGTAGCATTTGCAAAGCGTTTTTTACTTAGCTAAGAAGAGGAGAGAGACTAAAATACACATTTGATGTCACAGTTAAGTAAATTGGATAATTCATTTATAAAAATTTAGAGATAACGGAAAACTAATCACTATGGAATTATTTTTCAGTCTTATTAAATATAGGACAGATACAATATTTTGACATATTGAAATCTCTTTTTTTTTTTATATATATTCTACACTGTATTCATCTCAAAAGAGCAGAAGTAAAGTATGTTTTCCTGTCAAGCCAAATATATGCTTAAAACACGTGAGATTAAAATTGCAAAAATTATAAGTAAAAAACTACACTGAGGGATGAATACTGCCCTGACTGATTTGTAGAATTAAGTCCATGGTATGTTGTTATTTAACTAATAATTTCTATCCCAAGATAATGTTTGAGCATGACTAGATAAGTATATGAAGCGCTACATGAATTGCTACTTATCTTAACATCAGTCTCTATGTTGTTGTAATACAAGAACAATTAAGTAGACAAGGTTCTACTGTCAATATAACATGTCTTGGACAGGTACAGCATTTATTCGAGTATCTTAATATTCTCATCTCAACAATTTTACTGCTAACAATTAGGAAAGAAATTTAAACATTAAATACTTTTCAGTTAAGTAATTTCATGCTTGACCACAGCAACAAAGGTCAGGTCATTCAAAATGATAAATTTACTGCATGGGGCACAGGGTGGGCATCCAACATAGCTGGTGTTAGCATACATATATAAAGTGGGCATTTTGAGTTTACACTATGCAGGGCATGATAATACTGAAGGGCTGTGATATGGGTATTATAATGCTAGTTCATATAACAGCTGATGCAATGGAGTGCTGATGATTATATCAAATTGCTGATTATTAGAACCAGACCTGCTGAAGTGCATCTCCAGGAAAAAATATTCTATTTGCATGATAAGCATAGAAGCTTGAAATAATACCGTACTGAGATATGTACGCTTTAATTTGACAGAAAATGACTGTATATACGATGCATACTTTAAAATAATTACAGACATTAATATGGTTTGTAGGAATAAAATAAAACTTTTGGGTTATGTAGAGAGAAAAGTAAGACATCATTTCAAATTAAAATTAAAAGATAATATATATGATTAATTCTCTGCATGAAGTGATAAAGAGTAATTGTACATATTAGAGAGTCAATACAAAGGTAGTCTCCAACTTACAATGCTGTTTGGTTCAGACGAAACAAATGTAATTGGACCCATCGTAAGTCGGATCATTAAATCATTGATAAAATGTTAGATAGGATACATAATGTAGTGAGCAAAAACAGCATATCATATATCATGTGTATTCGGTCTTTTTTAACTTTGATAGAACGAATTACTTTTTCATTATTGTAATCCATTCATAAATACGTTTTTGAGATATAATGCTATACACAAATAACAAAGCAAAATATAAAATATGTTGCACTCTGAAAAAGTCACCACTGGTATTTATGCCTGAATTCTTTATTTTCTTTCTATCTCTGTCAATGAAAATGTGTTGAAATCCTTGTTAAATTTAACAGGTTTTTGTTTTTCTTTTTCTTACAAGTAAGATAGCAAGCAAGATTGCTGTTACTATTATTATGATAATTAAAAGAATACCACATTATCATTATTATAACTATTACTGTATTATTATCATTATTATTACTTAAGAAATAATAATAATAATAATAATAATAATAATATTGTCTTATTATTATAATAATAACTATATTATTATCATTTTCATTATCATTATTATTATTTATTTATTTTGACAGGCATATTTTAGTTACGACCAGAATATTAATAAATATTCCCAGTCCTGATAGCCGTCATAAAGTCAGGTCGTTGTAAGTTTAGCACCTCATAAGTCGGAGACCCCATGTATATTTAACAAGACATGCAACTCATCTATAAATCAAGAATATTCCAAATAGACTGTATGCAGTGATGATATCAAACATAAAATAAGTATAATAAAGGTCTATATCATCCAAGACACTCAGACGATAGTACTGTACTGTAAATGGTATTAGTACTGACCATCTGCTCTATAGAATACGAGCTTCTTACAAGAACCAATGTCTAGGTCAGCTGTCATGTTGGCTTCCTTCAGACGAAGCATAAGCAGAGACTTTGGAGCCTGGGCCTTACCTCGGTCACGAAGGGTGATGGGCTGCGTGAAAGTGGGGCAAGGCTCCCCAAACTGGAGGTTCTGACACCTCACAGCTGGGTGGCGACAAGAGAAGAGAGGAAGGCTCAGTCACAGCCAGTCTCGTCTCAAGGGAAATCATTTACACCTGTCACCACTTAAGGCAGCATTATGTTCCTTGCACCCTTGCAAACAAGGGAGTAATACCTGTTACTGAATTTTTATATCCCCATAATTATGAAATTCTTTAGTGCAACATAGATAATTTACTATATGAATGCATACAGCTGATGCTGCCAAAAGTGGTACAAGGTGGTGATGGTAAAGCCATTTAAAACATTCATGGCTTACAAAAGTAAAATGGTGAAGCCATTTAAAACATTCATGGCTTATAAAAGTAAACAAGTAAAGCCATTTCAACATTCATGGCTTACAAAAATACACTGAATCACAATGCCTTAACACATCACCATGAGGGCCCAGAAAAAAACTCAAAAATATATCAGTGTGAATGCCCAACACTTTTCATATTATTCTTTATGAAACTTTGCCACCTAAATGTATTGAAAAACTATCTAATTTAGAAAAGAATACTTAGTAATAAGAATTGAAAGATAAATCATTATTCCCAAGATGTCCAATGCATCAAACCATCCATAATGCTTTTTAGTAGCATAATAACATTTTTAAAACCTCAAGATGTATATAAATTGATAATATATATATATATATATATATATATATATATATATATATATATATATATATATATATATATATATATATATATATATATATATATATATATATATATATATATATATATATATATATATATATATATATATATATATATATATATATATATATATATATATATATATATATGTATGTATGTATGTATGTATGTATGTATGTATGTATGTATGTATGTATGTATGTATGTGATTACCTAATTGTGATTACCTAATTGTGTTTACGGGAAAGAGCCCAAAGCTCGTATCTTCCCGTCTCCTGATCGGTTCCATTTTTAGACTTAGTGATACTTATCATACCTGTCCTTAAAACTATGGATTGAGGTAGCATTAACTACCTCCTCGCTTAGCCAATTCCAATTATCAACTACTCTTACACTGAAAAAGTATTTCCTTACATCCTGCAAACAAGTTTTCTTCCGAAGCTTCAAACTATGACCTCTAGTTCTAGAGCCAGCCATATCGAAATATCGATCCCTATCCACTCTATCATAACCATGAAGGAATTTAAAGACTGTCACCATATCCCCCCTTACTCTTCTAGCTTCGAGTGATGGCAAGTCTAATTCCCTCAGCCTCTCATCATAACCGAGATTGCGTATTTCTGGCACCAGTTTCGTGGCATGTCTTTGAACTTTTTCAAGCTTAGCTATGTGCTTTTTCAAGTGCGGATTCCAAAAGGGGGCTGCATATTCGAGTTTTGGCCTCACATAGGTTACATAAATATTTCTGAACATTTCCTTGTCCATGTGCCTGAAGGCTACCCTTACATTTGATAAGAATGCATATGCTGCCCTTACTACGCCATTTATATGTATTTCTGGAGACAAATCTGCCAATATGTTTACTCCTAGATCTCTCTCATTTTCTGTCTCTTGAAGTTGTACTCCAGCCACCGAGTAGTCAAGCTTGGGCCTTCTTGCACTTGTACCCATTCTCATTACCTTACATTTTGAGGTATTGAATTTCATTAGCCACTTTTCTGACCACTCATGCAGATTATTTAGATCCTCCTGAAGTTCTCTACCATTGTTCTCGTTTTTTACTTTCTTCACAATCTTTGCATCATCTGCAAACATATTCATGAATGAATTTACAGACTCTGGTAGGTCATTTACATATACAAGGAACAAAAGTGGCCCTAAAACTGAACCCTGTGGAACTCCACTACTAACTCTTCTCCATTCAGACACTGTCTTACTCTAACCCTCTGTTCCCTTCCTTCTAAGTAAGTTTTTATCCATTCCAAGACATTTCCACCTATTCTAGCCTTTGATTGCAGCTTCCTAATAAGTCTGCCATGTGGAACAGTGTCAAACGCTTTCTGGAAGTCTAGGAATATGCAATCTGCCCAGCCCTCTCTTTCCTGTAAGATTTGGCTTACCTCATCATAAAATTCTAATAAGTTTGTTACTGTTGGTCTTCCTTCTCTGAAGCCATGTTGCCTCACTGACAAAAAGTTGAAGGATTCCAAGTGAAGAGAGATATGTTTCCTTAGTAGTTTCTCCATAACTTTGCAAACTATGCTGGTCAAGGAAACTGGTCTATAGTTCAGAGCCGTATCCCTCCTTCCCTTTTTGAAGATAGGTATCACATTTGCTTGTTTCCAGCATCTTGGAATCTCCCCCGACTCCAATGACTCCTTAAATATGATACTTAGTGCCACTGATATTGTGTTTGCGCATTTTTTAAGCACATGAGGGGATATGTCATCAGGACCTGTAGCTTTATGAACATCTAAATCCATCAGCGCTTTGCATACCTCTGTGGCTGTAAGGTTGATGTTCTCTAATACCGGCCCTTGAGCTTCTATCACTGCAATCTGAGGGGGTGGGGTATTTTCTACTGTAAATACTGACTGAAACTCCTTGTTCAATTCTTTGCAGATCTCTTCGTCCGTCTCAGTGATGCTTCCATCCGCTCTCTTTAGCCTTAAAACCTGTTCTTTTACCTTCAGTTTTCCTCTGATAAAGCTGTGGAAAAGCTTGGGATTTTCTTTCGCCTTCCTGGTGATGTCCCTCTCATAATCTTTCTCTGCCTCTCTCCTTTTACTTAGGTAGTCATTTCTTGCTCTTTTGTAGGTTTGCCAGGCATTTATGTTTTTTCTCCTCCTATACCTTTTCCAGCATTTGTCTCTCCACTCCTTAGCTCTTTTACACCCATTATCGAACCATTTCTCTCTGGCATGAATTACACCTACTTTGGTGACAGGTATGCAGCAATCTACAATCTTCCCATATTTCTCACAAAAGATGTCATACATTTCTTGTACAGATTTGTTGCAAAATAAGGTTCTCCAGTCAATAACTGCAAAAAGCTCATTCATTTTGATGTAATCTCCTTTCTGATAGTTCCTCCTCATGTCCTCAGTGCCTCTACTCTCAGGAAGAATGTCTTCAATGATATACTCCATCAACAACACACAGTGGTCACTCTTTCCAATTGGTGGTTCATACTCAATATTTTCAATATCCAACACATTATCTGTGAACACCAGATCAAGTAGTGATGGCTCATCCCCACCCCTGGCTCTTGTTGGTTCCATTACATGTTGGTGTAGGAAATTCCCTTGTACGCAATCTAGGAATCTTGCCCCAAAGGAGTCCTCACCACTGTGTGGGTCAAGATTTATCCAATCTATCTCTTTATGATTAAAGTCTCCCATAATCAAAATCCTACATTTTTTCTCCCGCGCCATGTTAACAACTGAGTTTATGACTTCAATCGTACCTATATGACTTTCCTCATAAATTTCAAGCCTATTTTGGTTCCTTGGTGGGTTGTATACAACAGTTATTATAATGCTCTCTGACCCAGTATTTATGCGAGCAACAAGAAATTCCCTGAACTCACTTTCTATAGCCAAGTTTATCTCTTCAACTTGAATCCTCTCACTTATGAGCAGTGCTATCCCTCCACCAGTCCTCTCAGATCTTTCGACCCTTAGTATTCTGAAGCCCTTAGGAAAAACTGTGACACTGTTTATGTCCTCACTCAACTTAGTCTCTGTAATTGCTACTATATCTGCCTTACTGTTGTGAATCCTATCTTTTAATTCTACTGCCTTACCAGCTAATCCATCAGCATTTGTGTATAACAATCTTAATGAGGCCCCATCCCCTGATCTTCTGTCATTATCTTCTTTATCTCCCCTTTGTCTGGAAGTATTCCGTAACGAAAATTTTTCTTCTCTTCTTCATTTCTTTCATCATTTAACCTTCTTGCCTCTTGCAACAAGTTTTTGATCTTTCCCATCTCTTCCTGTGTTCTGTATCGTCTAATGAACACTTCTTTGCATTCTTGATGGTCTTTTAGACTTTTTTTTCTCAACAATATTTCCCTACATGTCTCCCCTCTCTCAAAGGTTACTTTTGTTGGTCTCGGCTTTCCTTCCCTCGAATATTTACCTAGTTGGTGTATGTTTACAATATCCTCAGGACCACATACTACTCCAAGCTTTCTTATCAGGTCTACAACCCTAGCTTTATTTTCTTCAAGTCTCCCCTGCCATGTTGGCTCCTGGGATTCACTTATGCCTGAGATTACCACTGTCTTCTCCTTATCAAGTGCCTGTCTGATGAGTGGGTTTGCCCTTTCCATCACAACGTCTTTCATTTTTTCGATTACTGTCTCTTTATAGTCAACTGTTTGTATGTTTTCCAGTGCCACCACCTTTACAGCCTCTTTTACTGCCACATTCCCCTTTAGTGCATCAGCAAAGGACGTTTTCATGGCATCATTTTCCATATTCAGCTCCTGGAACTCTTTTCTGAACTGTTCAATGTTTTCCTTAATCTGAACATTCCAAGCAGCAATCTCGTCTCTCTCAGAAGATAGCAGTGAACTAACATCTAATTCCTTTAGGTTGTCATTTAGCTGTTTGTTTTTATCTTCTTGATTAGAAATTCTAGATTCTAGTTGACTCTTTTCCCCTTCCAGCTTCTTTATTCTTTTTTCTAGTTCCTTTCTCTCCTGCCCTTGTGCTTTATTTGCTTCCTCCAAAGATCTTATTTGTTCTCTGAGTGTTTCATTCTCTTTCATTTCTCCATCCATATTCCGAATTTTATCATCAAGGCTTGTAACCATTTCCTCTAACTTCTTGATTCTCTGTTTAAGTTCTCTGATGACTACCCCTTCTCCCGACCCATGGGTGGGAGAGGTTTGGGACAGAGATGGCTTCATTTTTATGTTCTCCCTCTCACAGAATATAGAAAGAAGACGAGAAAGAGGAAAAAAAAAGAAAAAAAGAAAAAGAAAAGAGAAAAACTTCTAATTTGCCTTCACACAGAAATTTTTATATCTCCATATAAGTGCTATTTAGTGACTCAGTTTGTCTCCTTTCTGGTAACACACATCTTAACTTAAAAACTTGACCATGGTAATTTACGTATAAAAAGAAAAAGAAAAACAAAAGTCAAACCTGAAGGAAAATTCGAATTTGTGTTCGAGGTGGCACCCACCTGTTTCTGTTATATATTCTTCCTAACTGATAAACTGACTTGCTAACCAAGATATGTTATCACGGGATTTAGACTTTACATTTAACTCAATATATATACAAAATAACAAAATAGCAAACGAGAAAGCTAAAAGAAAAGCAAAAAAAAAATGAAGAAAATAGGACTGCTGTACTACTTGGCAACTTAACTCAGTACTGTTGACGGGTGGGTATTTGGTAATTTTTTTTCTTTTATTATTCAATTTTTTCGTGTATCAAACTAACTAACTAGTTAATATAAATGGGAAGGATACTGTTTTTAACAATATATAGAACCACAGGATCAGGTAAAACGGCTCAAGAGCTTTCCCCAGTTTACACAAAAAATTAGGTAATGTGGTGTGAGGCTCCACGTCTGGCAACTCTTCTAGATTTCCCTCAAGGCAGAAACTGGACGGCAGCTTCTCTCTCTTCTCACGAAAAAGTTCTCAATTTTTTTCCTTTAATATGAACAGTCTCGCCTTACAACAAATATTAGTTTTTGTACTCACAATACTCTGCACGATTTCGTATTTTTGGAAATTATGGTAAAGTTTTCCACTAAGCACTTTAGTCACTCGAAACTTTAAAATTTAAGAGGAGCAATTCCGTGTGTCACTGAACGCGCGGTGTATGTATGTATGTATGTATGTATGTATGTATGTATGTATGTATGTATGTATGTATGTATGTATGTATGTATGTATGTATGTATGTATGTATGTATATATATATATATATATATATATATATATATATATATATATATATATATATATATATATATATATATATATATAGTGATCCCTCGCTATATCGCGGTTCACCTTACGAGAATTCAGTGCATCGTGTTTTTTTTTTTTTGGCGAGTTTTTTTTTTTTCTGGGTATATGCGAGAATCCACGATATGTGGAAATATTAAAATTTTCAGTATTTTCATTATCTTATTGAATTTTTTTTTTCATTATTGTATTGATAAAAAAAAAAGTATTTCCCAGCCTAAGAATAATAAAACAGTAAAAAATACTAAAAAACATAAATTTAAACATGTAACTCTGCACCATAGAAAGTGCGATACCGGTATCGGCGTTTCGGAAAATACAAAGAGTCGCACCTACGTGAGATGGTATATATTAAAATTTCCAGCATTTTCATTACTTTATTGATAAAAAAAAAAAGTATTTCCTAGCCTAAGAATAATAAAACAGTAAAAACTAGTAAAAAACATAAATTTAAACATGCAACTCACAGTATTGCACCATGTAAAATACGATACCGGTATCGTCGTTTTGGAAAACAAAAAGGGTCGCACCTACATGAGCTAGTACATATTAAAATTTCCGGTTTTTAATTTTTTATTGATAAAAAAAAGTATTTCCTAGCCTAAGAATAATGAAATAGTAAAAAATAGTGAAAAATATACATTTAAACATGTAATTCACAGTATTGCATCTTGTAAAATACTGTACGATAGCATACACTGTATTGGCTTCTTGGAAAACGCAAAGGGTCGCACCTACGTGAAATAGTACATGGGATGCTATTGGCTGATGGGTGGGAGATGACGAATCACAGAATTGTTTTTCTGTATGTTCTGTATCATGGGGTCTGATTGGCTTTTGATTGAAGCTTCATTCTCCCAGCATCTTCCATTGTCTCGCTTCACCCGTTCAATCGACTCACGTGTGCGCCGTTCGCGTTGTGCTTCTTAATACGTTGTGCTTGTGATTTTGTGAAACTTCCGTATTTCAACCTCTGCAAAGCCTCCCAAGTGTCCTTCATCTTCTACGGCTTCTGGTAGTAAGCCTAAGTGGCAAAGGAAGATGTTGACCATAACAGAAAAGGTAAAACTGTTAAATATGCTGAAGGAAGGAAGAAGGTTCGCGGATGTCGGCCGCCATTTCGGCATCAATGAATCTACTGTTCGATACATCAAAAAGGATGAGGCAAATATCAGGAAAACAGCGACTATTTCTTTTAGTAAAACAGCGAAGAGGGTCGTAACATCCCGCAATAAGATAATAGTGCAGATGGAATCTGCTTTGGCCCTGTGGATTGCTGATTGCAGGAAGAAGAATATTAGCTTAGACACCAATATCATACAAACAAAGGTGAAGAAGCTGTACGAGACATTTGCTGCAAACTAACCCGACGACGACAGTGGCGACCGTAAGGAAGAGGAGAGAGAAGAAGATATCGACGACTCACAACCAGGACCCTCCAGCGATTCTCCACCGAGGACACGATCGTTCGTTGCAAGCAAGGGATGGTTCGCCAAATTTCAAAAACGCTACGGTCTAAATAGCGTTTCGGTGCATGGTGAAGCTGCCTCTGCAGATACAGCTGCAGCTAAAGAATATATAAAGAACAACTTAAAGAAAATTATTGAGGAAGGCGAATATGCTCCTGAGCAAGTCTTTAACATGGATGAGACTGGGTTATTTTGGAAGAGAATGCTGTCTTGCACTTTTCTCTTCAAGGAAGAAGCTAAAGCCCCGGGATATAAAGCACACAATGACCGCGTTACCCTCGTCATGTGCGGGAATGCTGCAGGCTTCATGTTAAAGCCCGGGCTTATCTACAAGTCTAAGAACCCTAGGGCTTTAAAGAATAAAAATAAGAATCTGCTGCCAATGTATTGGATGAATAACCCAAAGGCCTGGATCATGAAGAGCCTCACATCGGACTGATTTCACCAATGCTTTATCCCTCAGGTTAAAGTTTATCTTGCAGAGAAGGGACTTGAATTTAAAGTCCTTCTTTTGATGGATAATGCTGGTGGCCATGCAACTGATCTCCAATATGACGGTGTTCAAGTAGAGTTCCTGCAACCGAATACGACATCCCTGATTCAGCCTATGGATCAAGGTGCTATTTGTGCGTTCAAGGCCCTCTACACACGAAATGCCCTGGCGAACCTGGTTGACTCCATGGATGTGGACAAAGAATTCGTACTGAAGACGTACTGGTATAACTACACGATTGCTTCATGCCTTCAAAATATTCAGAATGCAATCAAAGAGATGAAGCCGGCCACAATCAATGCCAGCTGGAAAAAATTGTGGCCCAAAGTCATCTATGACGACAAGGGATTCGCTCCTGACGAAGTCCATAACTCGGCAGTTGTGAAAGCTGTGAAGTTGGCTGCATTTTTAGGAAGAGAAGGCTTAAAAGATATGACTCATGAAGACGTGAATGAACTGATCAACTGCAACTCGCAGCCTTTGACTGATGAAGCCTTGGAGGAAATGACAAAATCAGCGAGCGAAGAAGAGGAAGAAGAACAACCAGAGGAAAAGCACGAAGAAATCGAAGAACCTGGCCTTACACTCGAACGTCTGGCAGCCAAGTATAAACATGCGAAAGAACTCCAACAACTGTCGCAGGAGCATGACGATAATATGGTTCATTAGTTAACCTTCTGCAATATATTATCGACGATGCCATGACTCATTACAAGACCATCTTCACACAAAAGAAGAAACAGTGACAACAACTACCCATTACCATGTTCTTCTCTCACAAAAAGCAGCCATAAAGCTGTCATTGGCTGTGGAGTATGTACACGTCATCATCACCTCATTCACAGTAAGCTTACCTATCAGATTCATATAAATTTACGCTTGCACGTTGTTATTAAGAAAGTAAAGGGTGGTTTGTTAACAGTGCAGGGAGGGTTTATACAATAAAGGTAGAAATAAATGTAAAATACCTATGTATATATTGTGCTCTTACTTCGCGGATTTTCCCCTATTGTGGCCAGTCCCGGAACTGAACCCCCGCGATAAACAAGGGAGCACTGAATATATATATATATATATATATATATATATATATATATATATATATATATATATATATATATATATATATATATATATATATATATATATATATATATATATATATATATATATATATATATATATATATATATATATATATATATATATATATATATATATATATGTGTGTGTGTGTGTGTGTGTGTGATTACCTAATTGTGATTACCTAATTGTGTTTACGGGAAAGAGCCCAATGCTCGTATCTTCCCGTCTCCTCATCGGTTCCATTTTATACTTAGTGATACTTATCATACCTGTCCTTAAAACTATGCATTGAGATAGCATTAACTACCTCCTCGCTTAGCCAATTCCAATTATCAACTACTCTTACACTGAAAAAGTATTTCCTTACATCCTGCAAAGAAGTTTTCTTACGAAGCTTCAAACTATGACCTCTAGTTCTAGAGCCAGCCATATCAAAATATCGATCCCTATCCACTCTATCATAACCATGAAGGAATTTAAAGACTGTCACCATATCCCCCCTCACTCTTCTAGCTTCGAGTGATGGTAAGAGTAATTCCCTCAGCCTCTCATCATAACTGAGATTGCGTATTTCTGGCACCAGTTTCGTGGCATGTCTTTGAACTTTTTCAAGCTTAGCTATGTGCTTTTTCAAGTGCGGATTCCAAAAGGGGGCTGCATATTCGAGTTTTGGCCTCACATAGGTTACATAAATATTTCTGAACATTTCCTTGTCCATGTGCCTGAAGGCTACCCTTACATTTGATAAGAATGCATATGCTGCCCTTACTATGCCATTTATATGTATTTCTGGAGACAAATCTGCCAGTATGTTTACTCCTAGATCTCTCTCATTTTCTGTCTCTTGAAGTTGTACTCCAGCCACCGAGTAGTCAAGCTTGGGCCTTCTTGCACTTGTACCCATTCTCATTACCTTACATTTTGAAGTATTGAATTTCATCAGCCACTTTTCTGACCACTCATGCAGATTATTTAGATCCTCCGTGTGTGATTACCTAATTGTGTTTACGGGAAAGAGCCCAAAGCTCGTATCTTCCCGTCTCCTCATCGGTTCCAATTTATACTTAGTGATACTTATCATACCTGTCCTTAAAACTATGGATTGAGATAGCATTAACTACCTCCTCGCTTAGCCAATTCCAATTATCAACTACTCTTACACTGAAAAAGTATTTCCTTACATCCTGCAAAGAAGTTTTCTTACGAAGCTTCAAACTATGACCTCTAGTTCTAGAGCCAGCCATATCAAAATATCGATCCCTATCCACTCTATCATAACCATGAAGGAATTTAAAGACTATCACCATATCACCCCCTCAATCTTCTAGCTTCGAGTGATGATAAGTCTAATTCCCTCAGCCTCTCATCATAACTGAGATTACGTATTTCTGGCACCAGTTTCGTGGCATGTATTTGAACTTTTTTCAAGCTTAGCTATGTGCTTTTTCAAGTGCGGATTCCAAAAGGGGGCTGCATATTCGAGTTTTGGCCTCACATAGGTTACATAAATATTTCTGAACATTTCCTTGTCCATGTGCCTGAAGGCTACCCTAACATTTGATAAGAATGCATATGCTGCCCTTACTATGCCATTTATATGTATTTCTGGAGACAAATTTGCCAGTATGCTTACTCCTAGATCTCTCTCATTTTCTGTCTCTTGAAGTTGTACTCCAGCACCGAGTAGTCAAGCTTGGGTCCTCTTGCACTTGTACCCATTCTCATTACCTTACATTTTGAAGTATTGAATTTCATTAGCCACTTTTCTGACCACTCGTGCAGACTATTTAGATCTTCCTGAAGTTCTCTACCATTGTTTTCGTTTCCGACTTACTTCACAATCTTTGCATCATCTGCAAACATATTCATGAATGACTTTACACTCTGGTAGGTCATTTACATATACAAGGAACAAAAGTGGCCCTGAAACTGAACCCTGTGGAACTCCACTACTAACTCTTCTCCATTCAGACACTGAGTGTCTTACTCTAACCCTCTGTTCACTTCCTTCTAAGTAAGTTTTTATCCATTTCAAGACATATCCACCTATTCTAACCATTGTTTGCAGCTTCCTAATAAGTCTCCCATGTAGAACAGTGTCAAACGCTTTCTGGAAGTCTAGGAATATGCAATCTGCCCTGCCATCTCTTTCCTGTAAGATTCGGCTTACCTCATCAATAAATTCTAATAAGTTTGTTACTGTTGATCTACCTTCTCTGAAGCCATGTTGCCTCACTGACAAAAAGTTGAAGGATTCCAAGTGAAGAGAGATATGTTTCCTTAGTAGTTTCTCCATAACTTTGCAAACTATGCTGGTCAAGGAAACTGGTCTATAGTTCAGAGCCGTATCCCTCCTTCCCATTTCGAAGATAAGTATCACATTTGCTTGTTTCCAGCAACTTGGAGTCTCCCCTGATTCCAGTGACTTTTTAAATGATACTTAGTGTCACTGATATTGAGTTAGCGCATTTTTTAAGTACATGAGGGGATATGTCATCAGGACCTGTAGCTTTATGAACATCTAACTCCATCAGCGCTTTGTATACCTCTGTGGCTGTAAGGTTGATGTTCTCTAATACCGGCCCTTGAGCTTCTATCTCAGCAATCTGAGGGGGTGGGGGTATTTTCTACTTTAAATACTGACTGAAACTCCTTGTTCAATTCTTTGCAGATCTCTTCATTCATCTCAGTGATGCTTCCATCCGCTCTCTTTAGCCTTAAAACCTGTTCTTTTACCTTCAGTTTTCCTCTGATAAAGCTGTGGAAAAGCTTGGGATTTTCTTTAGCCTTCCTGGTGATGTCCCTCTCATAGTCTCTCTCTGCCTCTCTCCTTTTACTTAGGTAGTCATTTCTTGCTCTTTTGTAGGTTTGCCAGGCATTTATGTTTTTTCTCCTCCTATACCTTTTCCAGCATTTGTCTCTCCACTCCTTAGCTCTTTTACACCCATTATCGAACCATTTCTCTCTGGCATGAATTACACCTAATTTGGTGACAGGTATGCAGCAATCTACTATCTTCCCATATTTCTCACAAAAGATGTCATACATTTCTTGTACAGATTTGTTGTAAAATAAGGTTCTCCAGTCAATAACTGCAAAAAGCTCTTTCATTTGGATGTAATCTCCTTTCGGATAGTTCCTCCTCATGTCCTCAGTGCCTCTACTCTCAGGAAGAATATCTTCAATGATATACTCCATCAACAACACACAGTGGTCACTCTTTCCAATTGGTGGTTCATACTCAATTTTTTCAATATCCAACACATTATCTGTGAATACTAGATCAAGTAGTGATGGCTCATCCCCACCCCTGGCCCTTGTTGGTTCCATTACATGTTGGTGTAGGAAATTCCCTTGTATGCAATCTAGGAATCTTGCCCCGAATGAGTCCTCACCACTGTGTGGGTCAAGATTTATCCAATCTATCTCTTTATGATTAAAGTCTCCCATAATCAAAATCCTACATTTTTATTCCCGTGCCATGTTAACAACTGAGAGTATGACTTCAATAGTACCTATATGACTTTCCTCATAAACTTCAAGCCTATTTTGGTTCCTTGGTGGGTTGTATACAACAGTTATTATAATGCTCTCTGACCCAGTATTTATGCGAGCAACAAGAAATTCCTTGAACTCACTTTCTATAGCCAAGTTTATTTCTTCAACTTGAATCCTTTCACTTATGAGCAGTGCTATCCCTCCACCAGTCCTCTCAGATCTCTCAACCCTTAGTATTCTGAAGCCCTTAGGAAAAACTGTGACACTGTTTATGTCCTCACTCAACTTAGTCTCTGTAATTGCTACTATATCTGCCTTACTGTTGTGAATCCTATCTTTTAATTCTACTGCCTTACCAGCTAATCCATCAGCATTTGTGTATAACAATCTTAATGAGGCCCCATCCCCTGATCTTCTGTCATTATCTTCTTTATCTCCCCTTTGTCTGGAAGAACTCTGTAACGAAAATTTTTCTGCTGTTCTTCATTTCTTTCATCATTTAACCTTCTTGCCTCTTGCAACAAGTTTTTGATCTTTCCCATCTCTTCCTGTGTTCTGTATCGTCTAATGAACACTTCTTTGAATTCTTGAAGGTCTTTTAGACTTTTTTTTCTCAACAATATTTCCCTACATGTTTCCCCTCTCTCAAAGGTTACTTTTGTTGGTCTCGGCTTTCCTTCCCTCGAATATTTACCTAGTTGGTGTATGTTTACAATATCCTCAGGACCACAAATTACTCCAAGCTTTCTTATCAGGTCTACAACCCTAGCCTTATTTTCTTCAAGTCTCCCCTGCCATGTTGGCTCCTGGGATTCGCTTATGCCTGAGATTACCACTGTCTTCTCCTTATCAAGTGCCTGTCTGATGAGTGGGTTTTGTAAATGCCTGGCAAACCTACAAAAGAGCAAGAAATGACTACCTAAGTAAAAGGAGAGAGGCAGAGAGAGACTATGAGAGGGACATCACCAGGAAGGCTAAAGAAAATCCCAAGCTTTTCCACAGCTTTATCAGAGGAAAACTGAAGGTAAAAGAACAGGTTTTAAGGCTAAAGAGAGCGGATGGAAGCATCACTGAGATGGATGAAGAGATCTGCAAAGAATTGAACAAGGAGTTTCAGTCAGTATTTACAGTAGAAAATACCCCACCCCCTCAGATTGCAGTGATAGAAGCTCAAGGGCCGGTATTAGAGAACATCAACCTTACAGCCACAGAGGTATGCAAAGCGCTGATGGATTTAGATGTTCATAAAGCTACAGGTCCTGATGACATATCCCCTCATGTGCTTAAAAAATGCGCAAACACAATATCAGTGGCACTAAGTATCATATTTAAGGAGTCACTGGAGTCGGGGGAGATTCCAAGATGCTGGAAACAAGCAAATGTGATACCTATCTTCAAAAAGGGAAGGAGGGATACGGCTCTGAACTATAGACCAGTTTCCTTGACCAGCATAGTTTGCAAAGTTATGGAGAAACTACTAAGGAAACATATCTCTCTTCACTTGGAATCCTTCAACTTTTTGTCAGTGAGGCAACATGGCTTCAGAGAAGGTAGATCAACAGTAACAAACTTATTAGAATTTTATGATGAGGTAAGCCAAATCTTACAGGAAAGAGAGGGCTGGGCAGATTGCATATTCCTAGACTTCCAGAAATTGTTTGACACTGTTCCACATGGGGGACTTATTGGGAAGCTGCAATCAATGGCTAGAATAGGTGGAAATGTTTTGGAATGGATAAAAACTTACTTAGAAGGAAGGGAACAGAGGGTTAGAGTAAGACACTCAGTGTCTGAATGGAGAAGAGTTAGTAGTGGAGTTCCACAAGGTTCAGTTTTAGGGCCACTTTTGTTCCTTGTATATGTAAATGACCTACCAGAGTCTGTAAATTCATTCATGAATATGCTTGCAGATGATGCAAAGATTGTGAAGAAAGTAAAAAACGAGAACAATGGTAGAGAACTTCAGGAGGATCTAAATAATCTGCATGAGTGGTCAGAAAAGTGGCTAATGAAATTCAATACTTCAAAATGTAAGGTAATGAAAATGGGTACAAGTGCAAGAAGGCCCAAGCTTGACTACTCGGTGGCTGGAGTACAACTTCAAGAGACAGAAAATGAGAGAGGTCTAGGAGTAAACATACTGGCAGATTTGTCCCCAGACATACATATAAATGGCATAATAAGGGCAGCATATGCATTCTTATCAAATGTAAGGGTAGCCTTCAGGCACATGGACAAGGAAATGTTCAGAAATATTTATGTAACCTATGTGAGGCCAAAACTCGAATATGCAGCCCCCTTTTGGAATCCGCACTTGAAAAAGCACATAGCTAAGCTTGAAAAAGTTCAAAGACATGCCACGAAACTGGTGCCAGAAATACGCAATCTCAGTTATGATGAGAGGCTGAGGGAATTAGACTTACCATCACTCGAAGCTAGAAGAGTGAGGGGGGATATGGTTACAGTCTTTAAATTCCTTCATGGTTACGATAGAGTGGATAGGGATCGATATTTTGATATGGCTGGCTCTAGAACTAGAGGTCATAGTTTGAAGCTTCGTCAGAAAACTTCTTTGCAGGATGTAAGGAAATACTTTTTCAGTGTAAGAGTAGTTGATAATTGGAATTGGCTAAGCGAGGAGGTAGTTAATGCTATCTCAATGCATAGTTTTAAGGACAGGTATGATAAGTATCACTAAGTATAAAATGGAACCGATGAGGAGACGGGAAGATACGAGCTTTGGGCTCTTTCCCGTAAACACAATTAGGTAATCAATTAGGTAATCACAACGTCTTTCATATTTTCGATTACTGTCTCTTTATAGTCAACTGTTTGTATGTTTTCCAGTGCCATCACCTTTACAGCCTCTTTTACTGCCACATTCCCCTTTAGTGCATCAGCAAAGGAAGTTTTCATGGCATCATTTTCCATATTCAGCTCCTGGAACTCTTTTCTGAACTGTTCAATGTTTTCCTTAATCTGGACATTCCAAGCAGCAATCTCGTCTCTCTCAGAAGAGAGCAGTGAACTAACATCAAATTCCTTTAGGTTGTCATTCAGCTGTTTGTTTTTATCTTCTTGTTTAGAAATTCTAGATTCTAGCTGACTCTTTTCCCCTTCCAGCTTCTTTATTCTTTTTTCTAGTTCCTTTCTCTCCTGCCCTTGTGCTTTATTTGCTTCCTCCAAAGATCTTATTTGCTCTCTGAGTGTTTCATTCTCTTTCATTTCTCCATCCATATTCCGAATTTTATCATCAAGGCTTATAACCATTGCCTCTAAATTCTTGATTTTCTGTTTAAGTCTCCTAATGGCTACCCCTCCTACCGACCCATGGATGGGAGAGGTTTGGGACAGAGATGGCGTCATTTTTATGTTCTCCCTCTCACAGAATATAGAAAGAAGACGAGAAAGAGGAAAAAAAAAAGAGAAAAACTTTTAATTAAGCTTCACACAGAATTTTTATATCTCCATATAAGTGCTATTTAGTGACTCAGTTTATCTCTTTTCTGGTAACACACATCTTAACTTAAAAAACTTGACCATGGTAATATAAGGATAAAAAGAAAAAGAAAAACAAAAGTCAAACCTGAAGGAAAATTCGAATTTGTGTCTGAGGTGGCACCCACCTGTTTCTGCTATATATTCTTCCTAACTGATAAACTCACTTGCTAACGAAGATATGTTATCACAGGATTAGACTTTACATTTAACTCAATATATATACAAACTAAAAAAAATAGTAAAAGAGAAAGCTAATAGAAAAGCAAAAAAATGAAGAAAATAAGACAGCTGTACTACTTGGCAACTTAACTCAGTACTGTTGACAGGTGGATTTTTTTTTTTTATTATTCAATTATTTCGTGTATCAAACTAACTAACAAGTTAATATAAATGGGAAGGATACTGATTTTAACAATATATGGAACCACAGGATCAGGTAAACAGCTTAAGAGCTTTCCCCAGTTTACACAAAAAATTAGGTAATGTGATGTGATGGCTTCACCTCTGGCAACTCTTCTAAATTTCCTTCAAGGCAGAACTGGACGGCAGCTTCTCTCTTCCCTCACGAAAATGTTCTCAATTTTTTTCCTTTAATATTTTGGACAGTCTCGTCATACAACAAATATAAGTTTTGTACTCACAATACTCTGCAGGATTTCAGATTTATGGAAATTATGGTAAAGTTTTCCACTAAGCACTTAGTCACTCAAAAACACAAGTAGAAATTTAAGAGGAGCAGTTTCGTGTGTCACTGAACGTGTGTGTGTGTGTGATTACCTAATTGCGATTACCTAATTGTGTTTACGGGAAAGAGCCCAAAGCTCGTATCTTCCCGTCTCCTCATCGGTTCCATTTTATACTTAGTGATACTTATCACACCAGTCCTTAAAACTATGGATTGAGATAGCATTAACTACTCCTCGCTTAGCCAATTCCAATTATCAACTACTCTTACACTGAAAAAGTATTCCCTTACATCCTGCAAAGAAGTTTTCTTACGAAGCTTCAAACTATGACCTCTAGTTCTAGAGCCAGCCATATCAAAATATCGATCCCTATCCACTCTATCGTAACCATGAAGGAATTTAAAGACTTCCTTCAAAGACTGTGTGTAGTTGAATGAAATATTTGCTTACCTCTAGCACGTAAGAAAGAGGAAGTACTTTAAAATGTTTCAATACTCAAAAAATCGAGAGCTAAATAAAACTGAGGAAGGCAAATCATGTTTTTCCGATTCACCATGCAAACTATGAATAGTCTCTCTTTGAGAGTAGCTCATTGCGCCCAGAATCGAGTTACATTCAAAACAAAAAACAGAATGAATGATTAGAACTAATGGTTCCAGCTACAAATTCATATTTATGATCCATTTCCTTGCTACGAGCAATAAGGGTTGACACCACAACTCATGGAGATTTCATAAAGCTACATTGCCCCTGCACATCTGTTGCTACAGTAGTGATGCACACCACCAGTACTTCCAAGAAGAGAACAGAGGGAAAAACGGTCCCCATATTAGTCCCCATTTAGAGGAGGATAGAGACGGAATGAAGCTATTGGAATAAAGGCTGTATGCCCTTCCTATCACCTTGCTACGCTGCAGCGTTCCCCAGGGTACGTAAAAAAAATATTTGAAGTTGGATAGTATATTACCCTCTCTGAAAAGCGATACAATGATGACATCCAGGAATAGCCGAGCAAAAGAGAATGAGAAACCATTGTTAGCATAGCAAAGTTGAGGAAGGGCTAAACACTTTCAAAATCTACAAGAGTTGGTATGTAGATGACCAATATGAATGTGTTGCCAGAACTGTTACCTCTATATCTTTCTTTGAAATCGATTAGATTCTGGGTGTGGCAGCGTCACCTCCAAGAGAATCATTTCTTAACCTGGGGTGCTGAAATAAATTTCATGGGGTGCTGGCAAATACTGCATATGTAGCGATACTGCACTTTACTTTATCCTTGTAGTAGACAGATGTTAGCCAGAGTTAGGGGGTGCTGGACTGCCTAGACCTGACTTCAGGGGATGCTGAGGTCGGAAAAGGTTAAGAAATGCTGTCCTAGAAAGACTCTTGACAGGATGCATGGAGCCACAAAGAAAACATGTATTATATGTCTATATTATAAATCTATTAGTGCTAACAGGAATAGAAGCAATATTTATAACTACACCAATTTGTCCTTTCCCTCCAAATACATTCTAATGAACTTCAGTATAACTATATATCAATGCCACTTACTTTCCTTCCAAAAGTGTCTTCGCCTTCCATTTGCTGCTTAAGGGCAATTTACAGCAAAAAATTATTAGCTAAAAAAAGTCCCCTAATGTTACAAGGGTTATATACTGCACCTTTATTACTTAACTGTACACCACATACTTAGCATTGACTTTGAGATATATTAAGTAAGTCTCAGTATATTCTGAAGCAATTAAGCTACATTACCAACATTAATATGAATGCTATATGCTGTACAAAACCGCAGACGACTATACAGTATTTCAGAACAGAATAGTGCATTATACTGCCAAATAATTATTGATGACTATGTGGGCATGAGGGGGTGATGAAGATGAAAGCTGAGGGTAGGAGGAAACGAGGAAGGCCAAAGAGAAGGTGGATGGATTATGTGAATGAGGATTTAAGAGAAAAAGGGAGGAAACAAGGAAGGCCAAAGAAAATGGGGATGGATTGTGTGCATGAGGATTTAATGGAGAAAGGGCATAGATGATCAGACACAAAGCCAAGGATTGCAGAGGAGCCTAGTCAGGAACTCCAAAACCCCCACACAGATGTGGGAATTCAAGAAGTGGGAGAAGATAAAGATGAAGAAGAAAGTTTACATTGGCAAAGGAAAATACTGCCTATAAAAAGTACTGTGAATATTTTGCTGATATAAGCTATATTATTTGGTCTGCATTTCATTTGACATATGGCCAGCATATAACCCTTAGAGTACAGTAGGAGCTATCTCATATCTATGCTGACAAGGATCAATAAGTAGATAAAACATGTTAATAATTTTAAGTCTAGCTAAAAAAGGTTCATCATATATGTTAAAACAAAACAAATCAAGCACATGTTTAAGACACAATTCAATAAAAAAAAAACCATTGTAGATTACTTCCATTATCTTTTATTTCTCCAAAAATATTAATTTTATTCTGCTGTAAGTCAAGTTTTGACAGTAGAAAACTTATAAAACTTGATGTCATTTAAATTTCCCCATTTAGAATTGGATTATTGCTGTACATTATTCAATTCAAGCACTGGTCTAAGTAAGAATAACTTACAACTTTGTGAAAGCTTTACTGCATATCATACATTAGGCTTATTAGTGTGGACAGTAATATATGAAATTTTTTTTTATTTGGGAACCTTTGCATGATTTAAGAAAACATACATTTAGTTTATTCATTTTCATTCCTTCATACTCCCATTTCCCAATAAATTTAAACAGTAATTTATGATTAGCACGGTCGTCAAGGATGACAGAAAGCATTTAAGATATTATATGCATGTGAAGATGGATATAAGCACAGGTTTATGTGTAACAAAGAGTCCAAACTGGAACTGGAGCGGACAAAGTGTATATATACTGAATATATTTTTTTATAAACTGATTTACTACACTACCTTGAGGGTGATCAAAGCAGGGTAGTGTGGGAATAGTAGAAGCTCTTTATCTCCATGGAGTGAGTTATGAGGAGTGTCTGAGGCATGTCAGTTTTAGGTAAATGTGTGCTTTGACTCGGCCATTCCCTTTACAAGGGGGATTGAAGTCATTGTAGTTGCATGTATGTATGAAAGTACGTATGCATGTATGTACGTGCTATACTACATGGAAAAATTAGGATAAGGATGTGAATAATGAATGAAAAAAGGCTGCAAAGAATCTGTAATATTGTAAAAAAAAAAAAAAAGTACTGCATCCTGAAAAAGAAGGAAAAGTAAAGAGAATTCATAAAGTGAAGAATTCATGATGAGGATTTAATAAATAAAATAAAAATGACAGTACCTCGCCTGTAGGTATAGACTTCATTCCCCTGAGCTTGGACGGATCCCGTTTCTTTGCCAGTTGGACATCCCAATTTCTCAAGAAGTTGGAGAACGGAGATGTCCCAGTCGACTCCAACGTCCAGATGCCTCTCTCGGTACTGTTTAGGAAAGAATGAAAATGAAATAAATAAAAGAAACTGGGGTAACTCTTCTTTACACGATCTGTTTTACTGTAATCAAAATTACCATTTATCAAATAAGATAAAGTAAAGGGTTAACATGGAGAAAGGATATGTCTCAATTTACTCCTACACCCAAGGGCCTCACTCGGTACTGATTCGATTTTATGTCACCGACTCCCTTTTCTATTAAGTGCTAGGACAGGGCCTTCTGTCAAAGGACTTCAATTTTGGCAGTGCAAACCATACGCAGCCAACGTTCTTTCTAAACTCAGACCGCAATGGGATTTGAATCTACAACCTGACGAACCAAAGTCGTGCACTTTACCAGCCTGGCCACAGATGCCACACATACTGCTTTGAGTAAAATTGAAAATGAAATAAATATAATGAAAAATGAGCAAACAATTTCATAGCTATTATACAATGATGGCTTACTGTAATCATAATACCATTTATCACTGAAGAAAAAGCAAAGGGGTGTTGCTTCCCGAGTCGAGCACTCTAACCATTAACCTACCTTGGATATTCAAAAGCCTATACAGTGTACAGTATAAGTAACAAGATGATAAGGAAAGGCTTTCTCCACATTCTCTAAAAGATATGCATTTTCTATCATGCATATATTATACAGGGATAAAACACTCGACTCGGGAAGTGACCAATCTGTGTTCGATCCCATCGTTTGCCTTAGGAAGACACATAAAACAAAACAAAAAATTAAGATAAGAAGAGGGTATGAGGCAGCTCAGTGGTTGGAGCGCTCGACTTGGGAAGCAACCGACTAGTGTTCGAGTCCATTGAGGTGTGTTAGGAACGTTATCCAACATTAAATCCCCATCTCTGATGCATGTTCACTCCCACTCGGAATGGGGATTAATAGTAACAAAATACCAAACAACAATTGAAAGACTAAAATATTCTCCTTGAAAGCAGAGGCACTTTCTGGTCTACGTAGGATGCTTACACAAACACATTGGCAGCTTCTAAACAAAGAACTTTTTTCCTTCCCTATTTCAATATTGCATGCTTTCTGCGTAGTATGAGAACAAGGATGAACATAGGAACAAACTTAACTCTTATTGTACGAAGGTAAATATGCATTTTTTGTGTGTGTGTTACTCACTTCCTTGTTATGAAAAAACATTTAATGCCTGTGGCACTGTTCCTTATTATTACAGTCCTATTCATCATTCCAACTAACTTTGCCTAACCTATCTGTTATGGTAGGTTAATTTAGTATATCTCCATGTTTTGATTTTGTCTAGTTATGCTTGGTGCTAGAAAGGGTATCCAGCCTAAATTCCAAGGTTACAATCTGTCTATGTCTATCCCCCAATCAAACAGGATTAATAAAAACACAAAACAGAGAACAATGACTTACCCTAAAACATGACTATTTGAATGTATACTTTTCACACCCTACAAAACTGAGATTTATATGTATTGTTTAAAAAACATACTAAATCCTGAATGTCATTACCATTATAATTATTTATTATTAAAGGAAACGGATAAAAACCAAAACAACGTGAAATTTCTCCAGAGGGCTATAATGCTAACATCTCTTTGACAATTTCAATTCCTCAGATGTTACGTTAAACCAGATTGTGTCAGGACTTTTTATATGAATCCCGGTAATAAAAAAAGTCACAGAAAAAGTCAAAGGAAAAAGATTAACCTAACCAAACCTGTAATTTTTTGACTTATGCATTTAATTGCCTTGTCAAAATTGTGACTTTTTTTCCTGTGAACTTTTTTACAGGCCAAGTTTTATATACTCTCATTTTAAAGTGCACATCGGTATTCCTAAATTAGTACAGCAACATTCTTGATCAAGAGTACAGACCCTCAAACCAACTGACACAAGAGAAGATACCATTCACAGTTGCTAAAATCATTAACCCCTTCATTTTTAGGGTCATGGCATGTGCCAGTGGGACATGCTGCAATTCACCACCCTCGTTAAAACATTCTGAGGTCAAGCACGCAACAGCTCTTGAGTAATAGTTAATGCCAAGCTTTATTTTGGGTTACTAGATCAACTTTATAGAAAGTTAAAAACACTACTTCTGGACAGCTCATTGTTATGTCATACACTTTGAAGCCAGGTTTTCGTGACACTCAAAGTAGAGTTACTTTGATTCGCTTTGCTCAAGAATACCTACATTACCCTTCCGTACAAAGAAAGTAGCATAAAACGAAACATATTGTTTTATGATTATTACAATAATTATCTACAATAATAACAAGAGAATGATTAAGTATATAAAATGATAGATGGAGTGTGATTTTGCAATGCGAGCTACACCACTCGCCACCGAGCCCCTGCCGTACACGCTCGGACCGCGCACCACCAACACACAATGTGACCTCCAATGCATTATGAACAGGCTCATGATATTGGTTAATGGGTTCACAGTGCCACCACACACTTGCCCTCACATATGCGGCATTAAATATAAAAACTTTCGAACAATTTCTTTAGAAAATGTTAAGTCTTATTTGTAAATTTCCGCCATTGTTCCCGCAACAATTTCAAGGCGAAAAATATGATTTTCCTTTATTTTTATTTTTAATAAATGTGACCTTGAAAAATGTGAATAATTATTTTTGGGGGGTAAGATGAGCTAAACTTAGGGTACCTTCGGATACGTTAACATACATTTTCCGACAGTTTTCAGTCATGTTTATAAAAATATATATATATATATATATATATATATATATATATATATATATATATATATATATATATATATATATATATATATATATATATATATATATATATATATATATATATATATATATATATATATATATATATAATTCTCAACTCCATTTTGAGGCTGTCTTTCTTAATTTCAACCCGAAATTTCAATATAATTTAACTGTATTCACCATACAATATCTCTTTACATTATCTCACCTCTGACAACTTTTTCCTAACTTCACTTTCTTCAAATAATATTTCATGCAGGTCATTTAACGAGATATTTCAAAGTAGCAGGAGGGTCTGCCCCTTCTTTTATCTCCCACTTTGTTTAATTTTCGTACCTTTTCCCCAAATCCCCCCAATTTTATTCCCCCTCTCTAGGGTGATAACGGGGATGGGGGGTGAGAAATTAGTGACGGTTTCGAGTAAACTCTCTTGGCCTTATTCAGGGTATCATCACTAGGGGGGGGGGTAACTAGGGTGAAAAGGATTTGGGGGGGAAACAAGAAAATTAAATAAAAAGAAAAAGTGGGTAATGCTTCTAAGACTTGGGCAAGTCCAGGTAAATTAGTCACAGGAAAAAGTCTAACTTAACCTGTGATTTTATTACTGCTGATAGACTTCGGCAAATCCAGGTAAATAAGTCACAGAAAATATCACAGGAAAAAGTCTAACCTAACCTAACCTGTGAATTCTTACCTGTGACTTTATTACCAACTACAACTTGGTCCAAACGACTCAACAGTAACTCAACTGAGAAAATAAACCTGGATCCCCCCCCTAATGCCCGTAGTGGGCTCGAACCTAGGTCAACAACATACTACGTAATAACTAGATCTAAAATAAGATTATGTTGAGACAAAACAGAGTTCTGCATAATATAAAGAAATGCTGAAAAAAAAAATGGGGGGGCATTATTCGCGAAATTAGAATTTTTTACTATTATTTTTTGGGGGCGTTATTGCAATTTCGTGGATAAAAAAATCGCGCATAAAAGGAACAAGGTGTACATACAAGCACATCTATAGGAGTTGCGGTAGCTCAGTGGTAGAGAGTACGAGTCAAGCAGCATCCAACCCTACTCCCCCAGCTCCAATATGTCTGCATCCACACTTTTTCGAATTGGGACTAAATGTGAAGCATAAAACGATGCATGTACTTAACCCCACCCCCTCAGTAACAAGGAATAACTAAACCACTCAGTCTTGCGACTCGACAAGCCGAATGACTAACCTCATGTGAACTTTTATGAGCCCAGGATGACACTATATGACCCAAGCTGACACGTAAAACACAATATTTATGACCCCCAAAATCTAGAGTAGGTTAAGTGCCAGTGATTTTTTTTTATTTTTATTTTTTTACGTGATGGTTGTCACAGTCTTTGATCTAGTTTTTCTGATTGTTTAATACTTCATTTACTTATACGTATATCTATTTAAATTTCTCGTTGCTTACTTACGTATATATATACATATATATATATATATATATATATATATATATATATATATATATATATATATATATATATATATATATATATATATATATATATATATATATATATATATATATATATATATATATATATATATCGCCAGTGTCCTTTGGTTCATGTGACATTTTTATTTTGCGACGTCTTGACTATATCTTATCTCTCTTTCATTACTTGCATATATGTATTATAAAATAACTGACTGAACGCATAAAATAGTTAATTTTTATATTAGCCCTGTACTCTATTTGCATAATTATATATGATTTTTAATATATGTACAATTAATTATCAGCAGCTTCAAAATTTACTTAAATGTCTAAAGCAAATAGTTTACAATATAATTTTTTTTTTTTTGCTGTGATTTCATCTTAAGCAGTTCACTGGAGAGAGAGAGAGAGAGAGAGAGAGAGAGAGAGAGAGAGAGAGAGAGAGAGAGAGAGAGAGAGAGAGAGAGAGAGCTCAAACTTTTTCCCGTTAAGTACCCCTGAGCTATAAAGCCATCTACCCGTACCCTCATTAACCTGACACCGAACATGAAACTGCAATGTAGTAAGATTCATTCAATATACATTGGTACTGCTGCAATAAAAAAATAAAATAAAATAAAAACTTTCGTTAGCCATCTCAGGTCCCCCTGGAAAACTTCCTGCAATCCCCTGGGGGTTCGCGGACCCACCTCTGGTGGGTTCTTGAATGCACTTTGAAGGCCAGCTAAAGATTTTAATAACTAGCAGGAGATAGCTGAGGACTGACAAGGTATGCAGAATGACAAATCTGAGGACAGACAAGGAATGCAGAATGACTATGCTGAGGATTGACAAGGCATGTAGAATGACAAAGTTGAAGACAGACAAGGAATGCAGAATGGCTATGCTGAGGATCGACAATGCATGCAGAATGACAAGCTGAGGACAGACAAGGAATGCAGAATAACAATGCTGAGGACAGACAAGGAATGCAGAATGGCTATGCTGAGGATCGACAATGCATGCAGAATGACAAGCTGAGGACAGACAAGGAATGCAGAATAACAATGCTGAGGACAGACAAGGAATGCAGCATGACAAAGCTGAGGAGAGACAGGGAATGAAAAATGACAAAGCTGGGGACAGACAAGGAATGCAGAATGACAAAGCTGAGGGCAGACAAGGAAAGTAGAATGACAAAGCTGAGGACAGACTAGGAATGCAGAATGACAATACTGAGGGCTGACAAGGTATGCAGAATGATAAAGCTCAGGACAGACAATGAATGCAGAATGACAATGCTGAGGACAGACAAGGAATGTAATACGAGATAGTTGAGAACTGACAAGGAATGCAGTACGAGATAGTTGAGGACTGACAAGGAATGCAGAATGACAAAGCTGAGGACAGACAAGCATTGTGGAACAATGCTGAGGACATACAAGGAATGCAGAATGACAATTCTGAGAACAGACAACAAAAATAAGAATACATAAGTCGTGCATAGGCACAAATGAAGGACAGACAACATATGAACTACAAAAAAAAGGACAAAAGATAATCACAGCGTAAGAGTTGAGGACAGACAAGGTATGCAAATACTGAAACAGGTTGGTATAAGACCGATTGGAAGTGCTTGCATATGCTAGCATATCCCGTCGGTCTTATACCAACCTGTTTCAATATTTAGCTAAGTTCTGATATGTAGATTTGTCTACTGTAGTAGCTCATTCGGTATAGTGGCATGAAAAAGTACCCTGTGATAAGATATCACTTCCCCTAATGTTAAACATGTTTTAGGTGCCTCTCTCTCTCTCTCTCTCTCTCTCTCTCTCTCTCTCTCTCTCTCTCTCTCTCTCTCTCTCTCTCAATATATATATATATATATATATATATATATATATATATATATATATATATATATATATATATATATATATATATATATGTTTGTGTGATTACCTAATTGTGTTTACGGGAAAGAGCCCAAAGCTCGTATCTTCCCGTCTCCTCATCGGTTCCATTTTATACTTAGTGATACTTATCATACCTGTCCTTAAAACTATGGATTGAGATAGCATTAACTACCTCCTCGCTTAGCCAATTCCAATTATCAACTACTCTTACACTGAAAAAGTATTTCCTTACATCCTGCGAAGAAGTTTTCTTACGAAGCTTCAAACTATCACCTCTAGTTCTAGAGCCAGCCATATCAAAATATCGATCCCTATCCACTCTATCATAACCATGAAGGAATTTAAAGACTGTCACCATATGTAACCTATGTGAGGCCGAAGCTTGAATATGGAATACCCTTTTGAAATCCCCATTCGAAAGAGAACATAAAGGAACTGGGGAAAGTTCAAATACACGCTACGAGGTTGTTGACAGAGATATGCAAACTCAATTATGAGGAAAGGTTGAGGAAGTTAGACTTACCATAACTTGAAGCCAGAAGGAGGAGGGGATATGGTAAAGGCTTTTAATATTCTTCCTAGTTTTGACGAAATAGACAAGGAGCGATGTTTTTATATGGATGGTTCTAGAATTAGAGGTCATACTTTGAAGCTTCGTCAGAAAACTTCTTTGCAGAATGTAAAAGGAAGTACTTTTACATGGTTCTTTCCCGTAAGCACAATCAGGTAAATATCATTTAAGTAAAGGTTACATAAAATCACTAATTCATTCCAATCTCACACAGGGTGTCAGTGTACCAACATTTCTTCAAACATAACATTGCCATGCCAGCTGAGCCCTCAGTGCATTGTCCTCTCATATTTCTTTTACCCTAACACTTGCATTAAAAATAAAGAAGAAGAAAAAAGAAGAAGGAAAAAACAACAATGAAAGATGACATAAGAAGGTCAAACATACGACAGATATCGTCCTTGTAAACAGCTTGGCCAGAACGGCGTAAAAAACCCCCACACATTTACAAAAAGAGAGAAGGAAAGTATTTAGTGTAAGTAAACAGTGGAGGTTACTGACCCTAGCATCTACTAGGACACACACAAAAAACAGTACAATGCTTGAATAAAAAGTTCCAGTAAATACGTCATCAAATGTGTGGAGTCTATGGAGGAGTAGTATCTTAACCAGCTCGGGCTTCCATTACGGAAATAAACCCCAATGTGCGACATTAAAAAAAAAAAAAATACACACACTAAACAAGGATATCATGACAAATATGTCAAGTTTTCTTGGAAATTATAAGGTGGATCAACCTCGCAGGCAAATATACTATGAAAAGGGAAATATTCATACAATTATTGAATGGATAATGCATATACGTATGGCGGGGCGTTAGGGAGGGCCTCCATACTTAATTCTCAAGCTCCATCCCACTAGAATCGGGATTAACAGTGACACACACAACAGCAAACAGTACTTTGCTCTTCTCTGCTAGTTTGGCATCATTAGTTTGCAGATAATACAAATCTAATTACTAGCTGTTAAAAGCACGGAAAACAGAATTGCTGGTCAAACAGCATGATTAACTAAAATCAACTAAACACACTCCAGTTAAGTAGTTAACACATGGAAGGGAAGGGGGTCTGAAATTCACTACACGGGACGAACGAACTACGTTGCGCGAAATGTGGGTGGCGAAAGAAAACAAGGGAAATAGAGAGATTAGAAAGTGTTATAAAGGCCTGACCAAATACTACGATAATGATCAAAGATTAAGTGGAGTGACTTCGTATTAACCCCAATCAAATGGGTAGCAACAGACGCTCCCATCCCTGGGAGCTAGAAGGAAGAGGGCGAATATGCTGACAATTTTTAAAAGCCCCTCATGGTTTTGACAGAGTAGACAGGGAGAAATATTTTGATATGGTTGGCTCTAGATCTAGAAGTCATAGTCTGAAGCTTTGCTAGAGAGCCTTTTTGCAGGATGTAAAGGAGTCTTTTTCTAGTGTAAGAGTAGTTATTAATAGGAATTCGTTAAGTAAGGCCACTGTAAATGATACATCCATTCAGTATTTTAAAGGATACTTATTATACGTCTTAGTGAGGGAAAAAATGAAACCAACCAAAAGACGACGAGTTACAAGCTTAGGGCTCTTTCCCATGAACACAATGAGGTAGATGTACACACACACACACATACACACACGCACACTGAGGGAATTAGACTTACCATCACTCGAAGCTAGAAGATTGAGGGGGGATATGGTGACAGTCTTTAAATTCCTTCATGGTTATGATAGAGTGGAGAGGGATCGATATTTTGATATGGCTGGCTCTAGAACTAGAGGTCATAGTTTGAAGGTTCGTAAGAAAACTTCTTTGCAGGATGTAAGGAAATACTTTTTCAGTGTAAGAGTAGTTGATAATTGGAATTGGTTAAGCGAGGAGGTAGTTAATGCTATCTCAATCCATAGTTTTAAGGACAGGTATGATAAGTATCACTAAGTACAAAATGGAACCGATGAGGAGACAGGAAGATACGAGCTTTGGGCTCTTTCCCGTAAACACAATTAGGTAATCACACAAACCATAGGCCAGTTCAAGTCCCCTTTATTTGAAGTCTTTCACCTTATTGTTAGCATGACATCATAGTTTTAGAAGGAAGGTCTACATTAATATATTATCTGGAATTTCATGATGAAGCGTCATTAAGAAACGTCTGGGTTGACTGGCTATTCATAGAGAATCAATAGTCTGACAAAAGTCCCACAAAACAAACTAATCAGAAGGGTGCAAGTATGTCTACAATAGGTGGAAATGTCAGAGAATGAAAAGTTATTTATATGGAAGAAAGCCGAGGGTCAAGAATATGCACTAGGCACGTGGTTTCAAACTAGATTAGAGTTAGCCATGGAATACCAAAGGGATCACTTTTGGGACCACACCTGTTCCTTATATATACAAATGATCCACCACATGCTGTGAATGCACTTGAATTCGTTTGCTGACGATGCCAGAAGTCTGGAAAGAGTAAGAGGTCAAAATAGTGGTAAAGGACTTCCAGTACACATGAAATACCTTCAGAAGTGGTTTGAGAAGAGGTTAATAAAGTTCAATACTTCAAAATGTACAAGTAACGTAAGCATATTCTTTCCTAACAATTATAAGGGTCATTATCAGACATATAAAGAAATAAGTACAGAAACTTCAATGCAATATTACAAAGGACTAGATTATGAGATAAAAAAACTACTTTGTATATAATAGCTATGGATCTAATGGATGGCGTCTGATATCCAGATCAAAACTTAGAACGAGGGTCTGCCCCTCTCTTTTTATCTCTTACTTTATTTAATTTTAGTGCTTTTTCCTCCAATTCCTTATATCCTTAATCCCCTCCCATTTTTCCTCTCCTATCCTATCGAATCCTAAAAAAAAAAAAAAAAAAAAAAGGATGGCCTCAAGAAGTACATCAACTGCCTTATCTCGTAATAAACATAATACTTAACCATTATATGTCTCAGCCAAGAAAACAATCGGCATTATACATCTCAGAGTTATGCCTCTAATGGCATGCAAGAGGATGACAGTTGAACATATTACTTAACCATTATATGTCTCAGCCAAGAAAACAATCGGCATTATACATCTCAGAGTTATGCCTCTAATGTCATGCAAGAGGATGACAGTTGATGGTTTTCGTACGTCACCGACCGGATACCGGAATCCAACACGTCTTGAAAAGTCTTATCGAAAGAGACTTTAACGACCTCCCTTGACGCTTAATGACCACATTATTAACAGTTGGCTCTAGCTATTATTGCGTCGGTTGTGATAATGCTAGACTTTTAATGAAGGCTCGGGTAACAACGCTCTTTGCTATGATTGTTTTTCCTGATGCACTTCTAGGAATATCGTACGGTGGAAGCACGAGTTATCGAATCTTAAAACTGGGTATTGTTTCTCCTAGAAGGCTTCCAAGAGACGTGCTTTATATTTATCTTGAGCAGAAATATGCACATACAGTGAACAGTAGTGTGAAGTCTAAGCTTGATTATGCAGCACCCTTATGAATTCCGCATTTGAAACAACATATAAATAAACTGGAGACAGTTCAAAGACATGCTGTGCAGTTGGTGACAGAGATACGTAAACTCAGTCATGTGGAAAGGCTGAAGGAGTTAATATCACCATCACTTGAAGCTAGAAAGAAAAAGGAGGACACGGTAGAGGTTTTTAATTCCTTTATGACTTTAACAGAACGGGCAGGAAACGATATTTTAATAAAGGTGCCTCTAGAGCTAAAGGTCACAAATTGAATATTCGTAAGAAAACTTCTTTGCCGGATGTTAGTTCAAGATAGTTGATAATCAAAATACACTAGGTGAGGAAACAGTAAATGCTAAATGCATTTATAGCTTTAAGGATAGATGTGATAAGCGCTAGTCAGTTGTAAAAAAAGTACATCAATCAGAAATTGGGAAGTTACGAACATATGGCTTCTTCCCGTGGGCACAATTAAGTAAATAGGCACGTTCTAATCATCACACATGTATTCTGTAGTTACTACACATAATATTTATACTATGAACTTCTCAATTTGTCAAAATAAGACACGGTTTTTATGCAATGTTATTATTTCTTATTACATAATATGGCGCATTTAAAGACGCCAATGGCTTACAAGAAAACAGGAATTAGTTACTACCACCTGTTGTTAACAGTCTCTCTCTCTCTCTCTCTCTCTCTCTCTCTCTCTCTCTCTCTCTCTCTCTCTCTCTCTCTCTCTCTTCGCGGACACAATAATTCCAAGAATATAAAAAAATACGATTTTCACTTCATATACAAGAAAAAACCAACACACACACACACACACACACACACACACACATTAGGTAATTACACACAAACACACACACAGAAAGAGAGAGAGAGAGAGAGAGAGAGAGAGAGAGAGAGAGAGAGAGAGAGAGAGAGAGAGAGAGAGAGAGAGAGAGAGAGAGAGAGAGAGAGAGAGAGAGAGAGAGGCCTAAATCCCTCGGCCATTATGAGATTAAACTAACTCAGTTTACAAACCAAATGATCTCATAATCCTGACCTCACTTGACCCACATGCACCCACTTAGTGCCATGACACCTCCCACCTCCCTCCCCACCCTTTAAAGGATTGTTATTTGTACTTACGCAGTCACTTACTCATCCCTTTACTCATCGTTCTAGTCATCATTCATCTCTTTACTCATACTTATAATCATCGTTCATCTCTCTACTCATACTTATAATCCTCATTCATCTCTTTACTCATCGTTATAATCATCATTCATCCCTTTACTCATCGTTCTAATCATCAGTCATCCCTTTACTCATCATTGATCCCTTTACTCATCGTTCTTATCATCATTCATCCCTTTACTCATCGTTCTAATCATCATTTATCCCTTTACTCGTCGTTCTCATTCTCCTCACTGTGATCATGAGTATTTCAATTTTAGTTAACAGAACTTGGGATTGCATCACCATAAAATATTTCTCTCTTTTATTCATTAAAATAAAGATCTATTCATCTATTTCTCTCTACACACACAAACGCACGAGCACACATACACACATATACATTCATATATACATACATATATACGTACATACATACATACATACATACATATGCATGTATGTATATATGTATGTACACATATATCACATACATATCAACGTTTTAAGGTCATTATCAAGATGTTTGCTCATATATCATCACTTGTGGGTGTTAACAAGGCAATTTAGAATTTACGACATCTCTAATTGCAACGTAAAAAGACCTATCTAGAGAAATCCGAGATTTCTGAAGCACTTCTGTTATTAACATTATGGACTGTGAAAGTCAGCCTGTCAGTCTTAGGGGAGAGAGAGAGAGAGAGAGAGAGAGAGAGAGAGAGAGAGAGAGAGAGAGAGAGAGAGAGAGAGAGAGAGAGAGAGAGAGAGAGAGAGAGAGAGAGAGAGAGAGAGAGATATATATATATATATATATATATATATATATATATATATATATATATATATATATATATATATATATATATATATATATATATATATATATATATATATATATATATATATTATATATATATATATATATATATATATATATATATATATATATATATATATATATATATATATATATATATATATATATATATATATATATATATATATATATATATATATATATATATATATTTATATATATTTATATATATATATATATATATATATATATATATATATATATATATATATATATATATATATATATATATATATATGGCCCTGATTACTTATTATGTACTGATACATCGAACACTTGTGTGACTGCTCTAATAATAAATAACAAAATTTATTAATAACTGAAGTAATCTTCATGTTTGTATAAATCGTTGAAAATATCTAAAAATGAAAATCTGGTGCTTGTCTATATGTATTTCAACCAAAAATATCAAAGTGTGTTACATTCAAACAGGAGATATAACATACACACAAAGAAATGAACAGAAGATGAGATAGAACTATTTTACAACCTGTCTTTCGCGTAGCTGTTCCGTCCCATGCGACAAAAGGAAGAAGAAGAAGTTGCGGGTATGCAAAATAAACACAGTCCAACGTGTGTCACTCGATGCCTCGACACATGGACGGACTATGTCAACAACGGTGGTCAACAAGCGGACCAAAAGACGAGGGAAAGGCCCTTCTAAGGGCAGGAGCTCATAAATGTAGTCTATTTACCAATCAGTGTAGATAATCATAGAGAATTCGAGGTTAAAATGAACACAACTTGACAGTTCTAGAGTTCGGTTTCTCCAAGTTTTCTAGCGATCTCAGCTTTAAAATTATTCAATCGAAATTTTCTATTCTAATTTTTCTGTTATTAAATCATCAGACTTCCTTATATGTACAGACAGAA
>JAXCGZ010017285.1:75000-87632 GCA_037179515.1 Halocaridina rubra | reverse complement strand
GGGGTGGCCGGGCCAAGAAACAGGCATTCACCATGATCCACACACACCTCAACCACTCCTCTCAGCTCCTTGGGGATAAAAGGTTGCCACATCTCCCCCCCTTCCACCCTACTTGGGTCACCCACAAGGTAGGCGGGCAATGATATCTACGACGAGCCCGACAGCCGCAGCTGGTTTACCCTCACTGCTTCATTACATGGCAACTCCCCTCACACCTGTCCATCACAGCTCACTGAGCTAGCATGTGTGAAAAATCAATTTGGCCAGTTTCATCTATATACAATCTTCCTCCACTCATTCCTATCTCTTGTACGCACTCTTCCCTGCTCCACTGACATTCCATGTGAATTTAATGCCTTTATCTTATTGTCGATTAATCTCATTCTATGTCCCTCTGTAGACCTAACTCCAATCACTTTTGCACTACACACTCTCTTAACTATTCGTTCATCACTCAACATTTCCATGTGTCCAAACCAACTCAACACTCTCTAATATAACCTACCTGACAATTTCCTTCCAACACCCGTTTACTGCCTGACATCCTCATTTCTTGCTCTATCTATTCTAAATTCTCCAATCATTATTTTCAATCAAATCATCTCCATTACATTCAACTTGTTCCTTTCATCCTATTTTGATTTCCAAGTCTCTGCTCTATACAATGCTGTCGGCACAATCACACCTTCATATATCCTTCTCTTTGCATTCATTCCCAAATATCTATTTCTCATCACACTTTTCAACCCACCTCGACATTTACTTGCTTCCTTCACTTTATAACTTACCTCAGCATCCACTCGTCCACTCCTTGATACATGCGACCCCAGATACTTAAACTCTCAACTTCTTCAAGCAACTCCCCATTCACTCCTACATTCAATCTGCCAACATTAACACTCCTCGTGCATCTCATGACTATACTTTTACCAATATTCACCTGCAACTTCTTTCTTACACACACACTAATAATCTCATTCACCAAATGATTCAACTAATTTTCAAGTATCAGCCACCAGTACAGTGGCATCTGCAAATAGCAACTGACTCAATTTCCACAAACTTCCATCCTCACCCACTAGTTCCAAGCCTCTGTCTAATACTCTTTCATTTACTTTCCTTACCACTCCATCCATATACACATTAAGCAACCATGGCGACATTACACAACCTTGACGTAACCCAATATTCACCTCAAACCAATCACTCATACCATTCCCAACTCTCACACATGCTCTACAATTCATGTATACACTCTTCACCGCATTCAACAAACTTCCACTTATTTCATACAGTAGCAACATCCTCCACTTCCCCTCTCTATCTACTCTGACATACGCTTTCTCTAAATAGATCAAGGTCCAAAAAGTGCCCTTACCTTCCTCCAAAAATTTCTCACACACATGTCTTACCACAAGCACTTGATCCACACATCCTCCTCCTCTCCTGTACCCACACTGTTCTTCCCCAAGCAATTTCTCAGTACCTATCCTAATTCTCTTGCTTAACACTCTTCCATATACCTTACCAACTACATTCAACAAACTAATTCCCCTAAAACTATTACACTCATACTAATCTCCCTTCCCTTTGTAAAGTGGAACTACACATGCACTCCTCCAAGCAACTGGGACCCTCCCTTTCCTGAAAGCATATATTCAACAACCTATCCATCCATTCTACTAATGCCTCCCCACCTTTTGACAAGCATTCAGCATGACAACCATCTATCCCTGGTGCTTTACCTGCTTTCATTGCTCTCAATGCCAAATGTACCTCCTCTTTTCTTATATCTCTATCATTCTCATCTCCTAACATTAGCATTCTCCATTCGTTTTCCACAACCACAATCTCTGACTCTCTATCGTCTTCCTCATTCAGCAGGTTCTTGAAATATTCAGCCCATCTCTATCTCACCTTTATTTTATCCACTAGCAATTACCCATCTGCTCCTTTCGCCCTCTCTGCCTACCACATTCACCTATCCTCACTCTTTTAATTTCCCTCCAAAACAACTTTTTATTCCTTTCAAAAGATCTGCTTTTTACACAAGACCTTTCATACGTCTCTATATTACCCACCTGCAACCATACCTCATATGCCAGCTTCTTTTCAGCCACTACTGCACTCACCTGCTCATTCCACCATTCACTACCTTTCCATCTACTTCCAGCAGTTACTCTCCTTCCACACACAGCCTCGGCATACATCATAATTTGCTCCTTGAAACAGCACCATTCTTCTTCCACTCCCTCCTCCACTTTCTCTTTCACTACATTCTACACATTTCTCACACTAGCCTTATACTGAAAGTCTTTCTCTTTCTTATACAATTCATTCACTTTTAGCACCTCTCTTTTTCTCTTGCTTCTCCTCTTTCTTCACTTTTCTTCCACTGTCACTCTACTTTCCACTAAATAATGACCAGCTATTCCACCACTAGCTCCTCTTAGTACGTTCACATCCAATACCTCTTCCAGTCACCCTCCTGTTCACCACAACATAATCCATTAATGCTCTGTCAGCTACTCTTCCGTTATCCACTCTGACCCATGTATACTTGTACACATCCTTCTTTTTAAATACAGTATTAGAAATCAACATCTCTCTCTCAATACACCTTTCTATCATTTTCTCTCCACTCTCATTCCTACCAGGTACTCCATACTTCCCAATTACACCGTCTACTGGCTCATTCCCTACTCTAGCATTCAAATCTCCCATCAACACCACATTCACATTTATTCCCAAGTCTTCCACACACTTGTTAAATTTCATCCAAAATTCTTCTCTTTAACCTCATTTCTTTCACTTCCAGGGCCATATACGCTCACAAACGCCCAAGTCTCGCTTCCCAGCCTTATTTTAGCTACTATTATTCAAGAAGATACTTCCTTCCATTCTACCACACACTTATTCATCTCTTCACTTAAAAGCAGTTCCTCTCCCTCTATTCCTCTCCCCCTCTCAACTCCAGACACCCTACCTACCACTCTCCCAAATGTCACCTCACCATTCCTTTTTATCTTAGTTTCGCTAGATGCAAGTGCATTTATCTTTCTCTCCACACATACTCCCTATCACCTCCCTCTTACTTTCATTTAAACCACAACCACGCATATTCAAAGACCCAATTACTAGGGTTTTGGCTGGATCTCTCCTGCCAGAATACCCCCAAATCTTTTTGCTATTCGTAGGAAATAAAATCCAGAGGAGGGGATTCCCAGTCCCCTCACTCCGCCCCATTTAGTCAACTTTAACGACACGCAGGGGAACACGGAGGAAGCATTCTTAAACCCCCCTCCCTCAGGAGGTAATAATAATAATAATAATAATAATAATAATAATAATAATAATAATAATAATAATAATGTCTAAAAAATTACAGACCGAAAAATAGATTTTCCTTGATTAATACGAGAGAGAGAGAGAGAGAGAGAGAGAGAGAGAGAGAGAGAGAGAGAGAGAGAGAGAGAGAGAGAGAGAGAGAGAGAGAGAGAGAGAGAGAGGAGAAATTTTTACACACCAGAGTCTCTTAATAAGATCAAAAGTATATTTTTTTCATAACTAGGGCAACCTACGCGCTCTCAAATCCTTACATAATGAACATAGACTTTATAATGAACAAAAAAGAGAAAAACAGCAAAGTTTTGCTAAAAACAAACCACATAAAAACTAAAGTTAAATAACAATCGCATTTTCTTTCTTAAAAATGAGTAAGACATTCTCTATCAGTAAAAACTTAGATATATAACGTGTATTTTTTGCTATGTAAAAACTCATTAAAGTTGATTTAATAGAGTTTCATTAATAATTCCAAAGAAATCGTTGAAGACATGCCGTTAGAGATTTTTTTTTTTTAAATAAGTTTTATATGTATTGTTATTAGTTAATGGGAACGAAAAAGTTCTCTATAGAAAATCTTTCTGACGAAAATTAAACTCTTTATGGCTTCAGAAAACTTCACCATAAAAGTCCTTTTGCAGATATTAACTATTTTTCATTTCTTTAATTATCTCATTTATTCATTTATTTATTTATTTATTTTTCATTTATTACATCTCTGGAAACTGCCTTTTGCCCTTACGTCATCTCAAGTTCGTAAAGATATTCCAATATGGTCTACATACGTCAAAGAGTACTCACGAAATCTGCTGAGTTAAAAGGAATTACTCCCTCACGAAGAACGCATTATCCTATCCTCTTCATTTCCATGTGGTTCTGACGTAGAGAGAAGCTCTAAGATTTATTTTGGGGGTTACATTCGGCCCGCCTATGTGGTCATCAAACTTTATATACAATAAGATACGAAAGGGTCTTAGAGGAACTAAATCTAGTTTTTGTTTTTGAATAATATATAATATGTAAGTTGGCGTCTATGTCTAATAATAATAATAATAATAATAATAATAATAATAATAATAATTATTATTATTATTATTATTATTATTATTATTATTATTATTATTATTATTATTATTGTTGTTATTGTTGTGGATTGCTTAAGTATTATTAGTATTGGTAGTATGAATAGTAGTATAGTAGTAGTATAATAGTAGTAAAAATAGAAGCTTCTAAGCTTGGAATTCACTTTAAGCAACATCTTTAAAGCCCAATTTCTAAAACAAGTGTAAACCTAGGATACCATATTGTTAGTTAGCTAGACACACACAAATGGATTTCATAAACGCATCTGACGCGGTTCTGTGTATGGTTAGATCGGGATCCTAGCCATACGCAGAACCGCGTCAGATGCGTTTATGAAATCCATTTGTGTGTGTCTGACTAACTAACAGTATGGTATCCTAGGTTTACACTGTTTAAAAAACCGGGCCTAAGTTCCAGAAATAACAACTTGAATGACCCCGAATCCATACCATTCTAAACATCTTCATTTGCAAGTAGTAGGTTGGCTCATGGCAGCAGCCGTCCGTTGCGATACTACAGCTGAAGGTTTTTTGAACTGAACTTAAATAGGTCTGTCCATGACAGTTCGACGTTAAGTCTTTCTTCAGTTACGGTTCTTTTTCTATGCCTACAGCTACACTGAATATTCCTGGATATTCATCACACATCTTTTACTATCCCTTCACATCTGACAAGTCATTACACTCTCCATCTCTGTTTCTCTTTACTTTATGTATTCTTCGTGCCCAGGCCCGATGAGGGCTGTTTTATTTTATTATTTTTTTGGTCCGTCCTGGTGTCACGATCATAATAAAAAAAATGAAGATCCAAATATAAAATTATATTTAAAAACTCCATTACCTATCACTCAGAATGATGACATTATCTGAGTCCACCTTAAATCAAATACGAACACAGCATTCTCGCGGCTAGAAAGATGACATTTTCTGAGGAACTCTCTTCCTCCTTCTGTCTTTCCTTATTCTTATGACCTATCCTCCTTCAAAAAAAGGATCTATCGTTATCTCAGGGACTAATCCTGCCATATCTATAGGTTGTCATTACTTCGATTATTCTTTCAGCCTGTTCTTTTCCTTCTGTGAAGCATACTCTTATTTTCCCTTGCCCTTAAACTTCTACTCTTCTTCGTCTCAATGTTTTCTTGATGCCCGGGCCTGATGAGGCAGTATGCCTGTCCCGGTGTAACACTTATAAAAAAAGTATGAGACACAGAAATCTGGTGATTACTTTTCAGCTTTATTTTGCTTCTCTGTAAGGGTTCTTTTTCAAAGAAAGAGCGGAAATAGGGTTTATTCCACTCCTTCATCTTTTTTGACATGGAACGGACATATCATTTCGCATACGATGAACACTTCGTCTAACCCCCCCCCCTCCTTAATTGCACATGAAAAACACATTGGTCACAATCCCAGTTTATTTTTTGGAGCTCTTGAAGAACTTGGACGTGCCTTTTATCAACAGCGAAGAAAGGGTAGTTTAGGTTAGGTTAGAATTTGAGATTAAAGGCTCAGTTCAAATTGAAACCTAATTTAATCTAGCCTAACCCTACCTAACCTAACCTAATCTTACTTCACTTTGAGGAAAGGCAGGTTCCAAGTATTTAGGAGCTCCTATTTATTATACATGGTATCAGCCGCCTGTTGCGATACTACAGCTGAAGGGTTTTTGAACTGAACTTAAATAGGTCTGTCCAGGACAGTTCGACGTTGATGTTCAAATTGAAACCGAATTTAACCTAGCCTGTAAATATTTCTGACCTAAATTTATTTACACGAAGAGAACTTCGTAAGTACCTATATTACATTTTTTTTAATAGGGGGAGAACATTATATGTACCTACTTCATCGTTTTGTACATGAATATCTCTTATGCTTCACTAATCTATTTGAACACGCTGAACATATAGTCAATACTCCCGCCTTTACTGTATTTGGTGACTGCAAATACTGATACCATTGTTTTCTTTCTTTATATACAGAACACTTAGTCTGTAATCCATCCTTTACTGCACATGATGGACACTGTTTATAATCACCCCTTATTTATTTCATTTATTGTTTTGGACATGGAGACTATTAAGTTCTCTTCCCCTTAACTAATAGTAAGCGGGAAACAAGTGGACTGTACCTCCTCCTCCCTTATGAAGAGTCCTTCAGTCTTTTTCCCTCTAACTTCTCATTTCGTACAGGAAGAGAGCTTCATTCTAAACCACTCTCGAATTTCTGCACGTGGAGAGCACTTAGAGTGTACCTTCCCCTATTACTTATCTTTTTAGATATAGGGAAACATGAGATTCCATTCCTCACCCTTTTCCGTCACAGAATAGCGCAGAGTCTTTATTCCAGCCATATGCTCTTGCATGTGAAGAACATTAGTGAGGTTCCCCCTTTTCTTCGTACAAAGAGACCCCATAATCTGCGCACCCCTTCGTCGTTCTTTTTTTCTTTCTTTTTTCTTATTTTCATACGAAACGCTCCAACTCTCTACACTCTAAACGTTTTGTACTGGAATGGTAATTAGTTTGTGAACTCCTTTAAGATGTCTACACTGGAATCAAGCCAGACAATTATCTTGCGCTCTTATATAAAGTTTACATAATGAAGATGAAGTGAATATAACGACTCCCAGTACATTAAAAACAAAACAAAACAGTAATTTGTTACCATATGGGTTAGGTTAAATTAATTAGATCAGGTTAGTTCATGCCCAACTTAACCTACACTAACCAAAATGAATAAATTTACTGGTTATTTAATGTATTGAGAGTCGTTATCTTTACCTGACCGAAAATTTATGGTGATCGGTGTTAGGTTACGGAATTCTTTTTCTTTTAAGGGCAAGAACAGTGCTTCATGCGAAGGACTTTGGTTTTGGCAAGTACGACCGTTACCCTGAGTGAATGGTCTTTCTAACCTCGCAGCGTGGAGGGTCTCGAATGCACAACCTGACGAATCAAAGTCGCGAGCGTAACCACTCGGCCACGGCGGCTACGGATCGAATATTCATTACCCAATAAATTTCAGCCATCTTAAGGGCGGTTTACAGGGTCAAACGGTTCGTCGAACGCGGTTCGACAGACAAGTATTTGAAGTGATGTTCGAACGTGTGAAAGGGGTATTTTTTGGGGGGGTTGCCAAACACGTTCGTGTCTGTCGAACCGCGTTCGACGAACCGTTTGACCGTGTAAACCGCCCTTAAGTTTGGGACTGTTCCTAAATAGATGCCCTTCAAAGACCTGATCTGGGTCAGCATTGCTATTTCATGAAGAGCCCCTTCTTCAGGAGCTCGAAATATCTGATTGGATCGATATATTCTCTAAAGGTGAAAGAGTAACTTATAGTAAGTGAAGTTCAGGAACGAAATATCTGATCATTTGTAAGTGATAAATGGCAAATACTATCTAACTACTAGTTACCAATAGTGCTTTTACTTGTTTATTTATCTATTAATTAATTAATTTATTTTTTATGTACTTATTTTTCTATTTATTAATTAGAAGAAGTACATGTACAATACATTCCTAAGTATGCTTATTATAACATTAAAGGCGACATTTCGATATGCTTACTTATACCTCTGAGTTGGCAGGGTCTAGGAGCCAGAACATTGACTTCGCCCAAAAAAAAAAATGAATAAGAGGAGGAAGAGGAGTAAGACAAGGAAGAAGAATCCGAGTCAGAAGAATTGGAGGAGTGGAAGATGATGAGTGGGAATAAGACAAGGAAGAGAAAGAAACGGAGTGGGATTGTGACAAGGAATTGGAATAAGAGGAGTGGGAATAAGACAAGGAGAGAAAGAAGCGGAGTGGGATTGTGACAAGGAATTGGAAGATGAGGAGTGGGAATAAGATAAGGAAGAGAAAGAAGCGGAGTGGGATTGTGACAAGGAATTGGAATAAGAGGAGTGGGAATGAGACAAGGAAGAGAAAGAAACGGAGTGGGATTGTGAAAAGGAATTGGAATAAGACAGGGAAGTAAAATGAGAGTTTGAAGACTAAGATGAGAAAATAGAAAGATGAGAAGTGGGAATAAGACGTGAAAGATAAATAAAAGAGAAAAAATAAGAGAAGGAAGACATATCAGAATGAAAGGAGAAAGAGGAAGAAGAAGAACAAGGCGTGAAAGACAAATAAAAGTGGGGAAATTAAGAGGGGGAGGACACGAGGGACATATAGAGTTGTGAGAAAAATAAGAGGAAGAAGAAGACGAGGGGGACATATAAGTGAAAAAAATTAGAGGAAGAGAAATAAGACTTGGAAATATAAGAGGCTGACATATAATAGTGAGAAAAATTAGAGGAAGAGAAATAAGACTTGGGAATATAAGAGGATGACATATGATAGTGAGAAAAATTAGAGGAAGAGAAATAAGACTTGGAAATATAAGAGGATGACATATAATAGTGAGGAAAATTAGAGGAAGAGAAATAAGACTTGGAAATATAAGACATTGACATATAATAGTGAGAACAATTAGAGGAAGAGAAATAAGACTTGGAAATATAAGAGGATGAGGAGGAAGGTGAGAAGTGGGCATAAAAAGAGAAAGAAGAGGAAGTTGAGGGGTAAGAGAAGTAAGAGGAAGAAAAGTCAGTCCAGGTACCTCTTTTGAATTTGAGAATATCGGTTAAGGAGAACGATCTAGTATAAACCAGTTCTGATTCCCTTCCAACTTTTCTTCTTCAGGAGGGGAGGGGGAGGAAAACAAGAGAAGGAAGGTTTCTGCGACATTTTAAAAGGACAAAAAGCTGCAGAAGAATATAGATAGACGATGGAGAAGGACACACACACACACACACACACATATATATATATATATATATATATATATATATATATATATATATATATATATATATATATAGAGAGAGAGAGAGAGAGAGAGAGAGAGAGAGGTAGCTCAGTGGTAAAGTGTTCAAGTTAGAAAGCGGTTACAAGGAATTCGATCCCATAGCGGGGCGTTAGGGTGGGCATGCAGATTTATAACTCCAATTCAATAATGTCTGTGCTCCATTCACATTCAAATGGGGGCTAATATTGTTTGTTTCACGTACTGTGTCGATATTAAACTCTATTCAAATGGAGGTGAACACAGAAAAGTTGGAACACACACACACTACTAACTACTACTACTACAAATTTAACTACTACTACTATTACTATTATTACTACTACATCTATTATTACTACTACTACTAGCATTGCATAAGCTAACAACAACAACAACAAGAATAATAACAATAATAAAAATAATAATGATGATGATAATAATAATAATAATAATAATAATAATAATAATAATAATAATAATAATAATAATAATTATTATTATTATTATTATTATTATTATTATTATTATTATTATTATTATTATCAGCATTATTATTTTTATTATTATTTTATTGTTAATATTACTACTACTACTTCTATTTTTACTACTATTATACTACTATTCATACTACTAATACTAATAATGCTTAAGCAATCCACAACAATAACAACAACAACAAGAATAATAATAATAATAATAATAATAATAATAATAATAATAATTATTATTATTATTATTATTATTATTATTATTAGTAGTAGTAGTAGTAGTAGTAGTAGCAGCAGCAGCAATAGCAGTAATAATAGTAGTAGTAGTAGTAGTAGGGCACAATGTGATAATAACATCCCGTCATATCAGTCATAAATAAAAAAAAATTGGCTTGGATATACGAATTATTTTTTGAGACATTCAGACTTTATGGCACTAATGCTAACGGAGACCTGGTTTAACTGTTTGGCACTGTGCCAAAAGAGTGCCTGGCTCCCCTCCCAAAAGATTTCCAGGCTTACTTACCTCTGAACGATCAATATGCTCTTCAGTGCTATTAATTTGGTAAATTCTGGCAGAAACATCGTTCTAAAGCCACCACCACCATCACTACTACCACTACTACTACTACAACTACTACCAATAGTAATAATAATAATAATAATAATAATAATAATAATAATAATAATAATAATAATAATAACAATAATAATAATAATAATAATAAGAGTAATAATAAGAAGAGTAATAATAATAATAATAATAATAATAATAATATTAATAATAATAATAATAAAAATGATAATAATAATAATAATAATAATAATAATAATAATAATAATAATAATAATAATAATAATAATAATAATAATAATAATAACAATAACAGGGTCCACGAAAAATAATTTACAATTATTAAAATACTTTTTATCAATATTTGGAGTCCATACCTTGAAGAAAAACACAGAAAACTTCAACTCAGGTCAAAATCTTTTTAACATCTTATTACTTCCTTTGACCTCAATTGACCTCACTCCGAATTTCACCTTAAATCGTTAGTGTAATTTAACCTTCCTTTGATCTCAAATAATTGGGTAATTCCCATCCAAAACTGCAATAAGGAAAACAATAGTTCCAGGTAATTATGGTAGTTCATTTGTTCTTCCAACCTGAAAGAATTTTAGGATTTTTGTTATATGAAAATCTTTATTAAATAAATAAATATTAATTTAAAGCTAGGTATGCTTAGGTTAGGTTAATGCCTAACCTAACCTAACTCTAACAAATTACAATATACTGGGTTATTTGATTCAAGTATGAGTCGTTATTTTTACTTGATCCTAAAATCTTATTAAATACACCAGATAAACACATTAGTCAACAAATAAATCCATTTTACTTTAACCTCACCTAACCAAGGCTACTCACTTTTTTTTATGAGTGCGACATCGGGACAGGCAAGGAAATGACCCTCATCAGGCCCATGCACCAAGAAAACATTAAGACGAGCAAAGTACAGACTGAAAGAAGAGTCAAAGTATTGAGGACCTTGAGATATGGCAGGATTAGGAGCTTAGATATCGATAGATCAGCTGTTGAAGGAAAATAGGTTGCAATAATTACAAAAGACATCAGGAGGATGAGATTTCCAAATTCTTGAGGTGGATGATCAGAAGCAGCCTCTGCACCAACCAAAAGTAAAATGAGTTAAATCAGAAGTTTGGTATGACAGGTATTCCTGATCTCTGAGCTGAATAGCCATGAAGCATGCACAGTCAAGCCAAGGATTACTATGAAGTTTTCTCAGAGGAGGAAATGAACTCCTCCATTCCTGAACTTACGATCTCGGCAAATTCTAGGGCTATCTGATCAGAATTGTGAGTCTGACAGCGGTAGTCCTCCCATGGGAAGTCAAAGATAATGTAACGTAAATCATCGCACTGGGTACGCTCAGTGTCAAAGGCAGCGCTGAGTAGAAAGAATTGATGAAAGGGGAATGAAAATGGAAGCGATTGAGATCAAAGGGTGGTCAGATTTACCAAGAGCGGAAAGTACAGAATATAAGTAGCTTGAAGGATTAGAAGTAAGAAATATGTCAAGAATATTAAGCGCATGCTTGTGGCAATTGGGAGATGAGCAGGATGCTTGATTAGGTTTTTTGAACTTAAATAGGACTGTTCAGGACAGTTCGATGTAAAGTCTTCCTTCAGTTACGGTTCTCTTTCTATGCCTACATCAACACTGAATATTCTTGGATATTCATTACACATCTCTTGTTATCCCTTCACATCTGACAAGTCACAACATTCCCCATCTCTAGTTCTCTTTATGTTTAATTCGTGCCCAGGTCTGATGAGGGTAGATTTTTTTTTAATTTTCTTTTTTTGGCCCATTCTGGTGTCACAATCATAAAAAAAAAAAAATCCAGACCATGAGTAATACAGAAAGTAAGGACCTCACTTCCTCCCTCAACAACGTGAGAAGAATTAAGCCACTCACTGTGGTGTACACTGAAGTTCCTAATATAGAGAACTTCAGCATATAGTTGAGAAGATATTAAGGACTCATGGCAAATGGACAGATATTCAAAGAAAGTCACAAAGTCAGTGGAGTTAGGAGAGCTGTAGCAGAAGCAAAGAAATATAGTTGTAGTGGAGAGTTAGATCTTCAGCCAGAGAACATCAAAGTCAGGAGATTCAAGGTCCATGAGACTTGCAATAGGAGTGTTAGTGTTGCAGTAAGCACAGACCCCACCTTTGGAACGGAAACGAGAATATAGGTTTTAGTGAGAGATTTGAAAAGGGTTGAGGTTTGCATGGCTATAAAGCTGACTTTCAGAGAGAAGTTGGAGGTTAGGGAGGGATGTACCCATGTGCTGTTTCACAG
>JAXCGZ010017285.1:62500-70000 GCA_037179515.1 Halocaridina rubra | reverse complement strand
ATTCCAATTATCAACTACTCTTACACTGAAAAAAGTATTTCCTTACATCCTGCAAACAAGTTTTCTTACGAAGCTTCAAACTATGACCTCTAGTTCTAGAGCCAGCCATATCGAAATATCGATCCTTATCCACTCTATCATAACCATGAAGGAATTTAAAGACTGTCACCATATTCCCCCTTACTCTTCTAGCTTCGAGTGATGGCAAGTCTAATTCCCTCAGCCTCTCATCATAACCGAGATTGCGTATTTCTGGCACCAGTTTCGTGGCATGTCTTTGAACTTTTTCAAGCTTAGCTATGTGCTTTTTCAAGTGCGGATTCCAAAAGGGGGCTGCATATTCGAGTTTTGGCCTCACATAGGTTACATAAATATTTCTGAACATTTCCTTGTCCATGTGCCTGAAGGCTACCCTTACATTTGATAAGAATGCATATGCTGCCCTTACTGCGCCATTTATATGTATTTCTGGAGACAAATCTGCCTGTATGTTTACTCCTAGATCTCTCTCATTTTCTGTCTCTTGAAGTTGTACTCCAGCCACCGAGTAGTCAAGCTTGGGCCTTCTTGCACTTGTACCCATTCTCATTACCTTACATTTTCAGGTATTGAATTTCATTAGCCACTTTTCTGACCACTCATGCAGATTATTTAGATCCTCCTGAAGTTCTCTACCATTGTTCTCGTTTTTTACTTTCTTCACAATCTTTGCATCATCTGCAAACATATTCATGAATGAATTTACAGACTCTGGTAGGTGTGTGTGTGTGTGGTAAGGAAGCCCATCAGCGAAACAACACATAGAAAAAATATCGCTATATATCGGGTCCTGACTGTGCTTGAGAAGGGGTCCAGTTAGGACCCGAAATATAGCGTTATTTTTTCTGTGTTGTTTCACTGATGGGCTTCCTTACCATTTAGTGCTGTATGCTAACAGTTTGTGCTTACTCATATATATATATATATATATATATATATATATATATATATATATATATATATATATATATATATATATATATATATATGTGTGTGTGTGTGTGTGTGTGTGTGTGTGTGTGTGTGTGTGTGTGTGTGTGTGTGTGTGTGTGTGTGTGTGATTACCTAATTGTGATTACCTAATTGTGTTTACGGGAAAGAGCCCAAAGCTCGTATCTTCCCGTCTCCTGATCGCTTCCATTTTTAGACTTTGTGATACTTATCGTACCTGTCCTTAAAACTATGGATTGAGATAGCATTAACTACCTCCTCGCTTAGCGAATTCCAATTATCAACTACTCTTACACTGAAAAAAGTATTTCCTTACATCCTGCAAACAAGTTTTCTTACGAAGCTTCAAACTATGACCTCTAGTTCTAGAGCCAGCCATATCGAAATATCGATCCTTATCCACTCTATCATAACCATGAAGGAATTTAAAGACTGTCACCATATCCCCCCTTACTCTTCTAGCTTCGAGTGATGGCAAGTCTAATTCCCTCAGCCTCTCATCATAACCGAGATTGCGTATTTCTGGCACCAGTTTCGTGGCATGTCTTTGAACTTTTTCAAGCTTAGCTATGTGCTTTTTCAAGTGCGGATTCCAAAAGGGGGCTGCATATTCGAGTTTTGGCCTCACATAGGTTACATAAATATTTCTGAACATTTCCTTGTCCATGTGCCTGAAGGCTACCCTTACATTTGATAAGAATGCATATGCTGCCCTTACTGCGCCATTTATATGTATTTCTGGAGACAAATCTGCCTGTATGTTTACTCCTAGATCTCTCTCATTTTCTGTCTCTTGAAGTTGTACTCCAGCCACCGAGTAGTCAAGCTTGGGCCTTCTTGCACTTGTACCCATTCTCATTACCTTACATTTTGAGGTATTGAATTTCATTAGCCACTTTTCTGACCACTCATGCAGATTATTTAGATCCTCCTGAAGTTCTCTACCATTGTTCTCGTTTTTTACTTTCTTCACAATCTTTGCATCATCTGCAAACATATTCATGAATGAATTTACAGACTCTGGTAGGTCATTTACATATACAAGGAACAAAAGTGGCCCTAAAACTGAACCCTGTGGAACTCCACTACTAACTCTTCTCCATTCAGACACTGAGTGTCTTACTCTAACCCTCTGTTCCCTTCCTTCTAAGTAAGTTTTTATCCATTCCAAGACATTTCCACCTATTCTAGCCATTGATTGCAGCTTCCTAATAAGTCTCCCATGTGGAACAGTGTCAAACGCTTTCTGGAAGTCTAGGAATATGCAATCTGCCCAGCCCTCTCTTTCCTGTAAGATTTGGCTTACCTCATCATAAAATTCTAATAAGTTTGTTACTGTTGATCTTCCTTCTCTGAAGCCATGTTGCCTCACTGACAAAAAGTTGAAGGATTCCAAGTGAAGAGAGATATGTTTCCTTAGTAGTTTCTCCATAAGTTTGCAAACTATGCTGGTCAAGGAAACTGGTCTATAGTTCAGAGCCGTATCCCTCCTTCCCTTTTTGAAGATAGGTATCACATTTGCTTGTTTCCAGCATCTTGGAATCTCCCCCGACTCCAGTGACTCCTTAAATATGATACTTAGTGCCAATGATATTGTGTTTGCGCATTTTTTAAGCACATGAGGGGATATGTCATCAGGGCCTGTAGCTTTATGAATATCTAAATCCATCAGCGCTTTGCATACCTCTGTGGCTGTAAGGTTGATGTTCTCTAATACCGGCCCTTGAGCTTCTATCACTGCAATCTGAGGGGGTGGGGTATTTTCTACTGTAAATACTGACTGAAACTCCTTGTTCAATTCTTTGCAGATCTCTTCGTCCGTCTCAGTGATGCTTCCATCCACTCTCTTTAGCCTTAAAACCTGTTCTTTTACCTTCAGTTTTCCTCTGATAAAGCTGTGGAAAAGCTTGGGATTTTCTTTAGCCTTCCTGGTGATGTCCCTCTCATAATCTCTCTCTGCCTCTCTCCTTTTACTTAGGTAGTGATTTCTTGCTCTTTTGTAGGTTTGCCAGGCATTTATGTTTTTTCTCCTCCTATACCTTTTCCAGCATTTGTCTCTCCACTCCTTAGCTCTTTTACGCCCATTATCGAACCATTTCTCTCTGGCATGAATTACACCTACTTTGGTGACAGGTATGCAGCAATCTACTATCTTCCCATATTTCTCACAAAAGATGTCATACATTTCTTGTACAGATTTGTTGTAAAATAAGGTTCTCCAGTCAATAACTGCAAAAAGCTCATTCATTTTGATGTAATCTCCTTTCGGATAGTTCCTCCTCATGTCCTCAGTGCCTCTACTCTCAGGAAGAATGTCTTCAATGATATACTCCATCAACAACACACAGTGGTCACTCTTTCCAATTGGTGGTTCATACTCAATATTTTCAATATCCAACACATTATCTGTGAACACTAGATCAAGTAGTGATGGCTCATCCCCACCCCTGGCTCTTGTTGGTTTCATTACATGTTGGTGTAGGAAATTCCCTTGTACGCAATCTAGGAATCTTGCCCCAAATGAGTCCTCACCACTGTGTGGGTCAAGATTTATCCAATCTATCTCTTTATGATTAAAGTCTCCCATAATCAAAATCCTACATTTTTTCTCCCGTGCCATGTTAACAACTGAGTTTATGACTTCAATCGTACCTATATGACTTTCCTCATAAATTTCAAGCCTATTTTGGTTCCTTGGTGGGTTGTATACAACAGTTATTATAATGCTCTCTGACCCAGTATTTATGCGAGCAACAAGAAATTCCCTGAACTCACTTTCTATAGCCAAGTTTATTTCTTCAACTTGAATCCTCTCACTTATGAGCAGTGCTATCCCTCCACCAGTCCTCTCAGATCTTTCGACCCTTAGTATTCTGAAGCCCTTAGGAAAAACTGTGACACTGTTTATGTCCTCACTCAACTTAGTCTCTGTAACTGCTACTATATCTGCCTTACTGTTGTGAATCCTATCTTTTAATTCTACTGCCTTACCAGCTAATCCATCAGCATTTGTGTATAACAATCTTAATGAGGCCCCATCCCCTGATCTTCTGTCATTATCTTCTTTATCTCCCCTTTGTCTGGAAGTATTCTGTAACGAAAATTTTTCTTCTCTTCTTCATTTCTTTCATCATTTAACCTTCTTGCCTCTTGCAACAAGTTTTTGATCTTTCCCATCTCTTCCTGTGTTCTGTATCGTCTAATGAACACTTCTTTGCATTCTTGAAGGTCTTTTAGACTTTTTTTTCTCAACAATATTTCCCTACATGTCTCCCCTCTCTCAAAGGTTACTTTTGTTGGTCTCGGCTTTCCTTCCCTCGAATATTTACCTAGTTGGTGTATGTTTACAATATCCTCAGGACCACATACTACTCCAAGCTTTCTTATCAGGTCTACAACGTTAGCTTTATTTTCTTCAAGTCTCCCCTGCCATGTTGGCTCCTGGGATTCACTTATGCCTGAGATTACCACTGTCTTCTCCTTATCAAGTGCCTGTCTGATGAGTGGGTTTGCCCTTTCCATCACAACGTCTTTCATTTTTTCGATTACTGTCTCTTTATAGTCAACTGTTTGTGTGTTTTCCAGTGCCACCACCTTTACAGCCTCTTTTACTGCCACATTCCCCTTTAGTGCATCAGCAAAGGACGTTTTCATGGCATCATTTTCCATATTCAGCTCCTGGAACTCTTTTCTGAACTGTTCAATGTTTTCCTTAATCTGAACATTCCAAGCAGCAATCTCGTCTCTCTCAGAAGAGAGCAGTGAACTAACATCTAATTCTTTTAGGTTGTCATTCAGCTGTTTGTTTTTATCTTCTTGTTTAGAAATTCTAGATTCTAGTTGACTCTTTTCCCCTTCCAGCTTCTTTATTCTTTTTTCTAGTTCCTTTCTCTCCTGCCCTTGTGCTTTATTTGCTTCCTCCAAAGATCTTATTTGTTCTCTGAGTGTTTCATTCTCTTTCATTTCTCCATCCATATTCCGAATTTTATCATCAAGGCTTATAACCATTTCCTCTAACTTCTTGATTCTCTGTTTGAGTCCCCTGATGACTACCCCTTCTCCCGACCCATGGGTGGGAGAGGTTTGGGACAGAGATGGCTTCATTTTTATGTTCTCCCTCTCACAGAATATAGAAAGAAGACGAGAAAGAGGAAAAAAAAGAAAAGAGAAAAACTTCTAATTTAGCTTCACACAGAATTTTTATATCTCCATATAAGTGCTATTTAGTGACTCAGTTTGTCTCCTTTCTGGTAACACACATCTTAACTTAAAAACTTGACCATGGTAATTTAAGTATAAAAGAAAAAGAAAAACAAAAGTCAAACCTGAAGGAAAATTCGAATTTGTGTTTGAGGTGGCACCCACCTGTTTCTGTTATATATTCTTCCTAACTGATAAACTGACTTGCTAACCAAGATATGTTATCACGGGATTTAGACTTTACATTTAACTCAATATATATACAAAATAACAAAATAGTAAAAGAGAAAGCTAAAAGAAAAGCAAAAAAAATGAAGAAAATAAGACTGCTGTACTACTTGGCAACTTAACTCAGTACTGTTGACAGGTGGGTATTTGGTAATTTTTTTTTCTTTTATTATTCAATTTTTTTGTGTATCAAACTAACTAACTAGTTAATATAAATGGGAAGGATACTGATTTTAACAATATATAGAACCACAGGATCAGGTAAAACGGCTTAAGAGCTTTCCCCAGTTTACACAAAAAATTAGGTAATGTGATGTGATGGCTCCACCTCTGGCAACTCTTCTAGATTTCCCTCAAGGCAGAACTGGACGGCAGCTTCTCTCTCTTCCTCACGAAAAAGTTCTCAATTTTTTTTCCTTTAATATGAACAGTCTCGTCTTACAACAAATATAAGTTTTTGTACTCACAATACTCTGCAGGATTTCAGATTTATGGAAATTATGGTAAAGTTTTCCACTAAGCACTTAGTCACTCGAAACAGTTAAAAATTTAAGAGGAGCAATTCCGTGTGTCACTGAACGCGCGGTGTGTGTGTGTGTGTGTGTGTGTGTGTGTGTATCACTACTTATCAGTTCAGAGAAATTAGTAATGAGAATTATAAAACTTCAAAGCTAGTACCTCTTCCTATGTATTAAATCCCAGTGGCTCCCAATGTTTTGTATGTCCCATAATCCTAGAAAATGTTTGATCAAATGTTCGCATCCACTACAAATTAACATAGCGTTTGAACATGACGATATCTAATGTCTGGCAGCAAACTGATTGATGTGCAATAACTCATCACTGTAGGCCCGAGCAGTGTGGCCCAACCTTTTCGTAAATGAGAGCCACATAATACAAAAACCTTGATGCCATGGGCCAGAAAAACAACCATAATTCCTTGCGCAGTACCTGAAACCTTAAGATTGAAAAAATAAATAATAATCAGGTCAGTGCTCAAGGGCCACAACAAATCAGAGCCTAGGCCATATTTGGCCCGCGGGCCAGAGATTGGACCACCCTGCTGGGGAACAAGACACTTTTTTGTCGCACCCTCCAGAAATTCCAAGTCGCATCCCCTGGGGGAGGTGCGGGCACACAAAGTTGAGAACCCCTCCTGTATACGATTAGCTGACAAAAACTACAGAAAATCATGTTAAAAATTAAACTGCCATTCTATATATCCTTCATAATTAGGGCGAACAAGAGTAGTCTCCGTGGCAAAATGGTAGCGCCCGCGACTCTGAGACGGCAGGTCGAGGGTTCGCTCCCCGTCACGGTCTGAGGTTAGCAAGGGCATGCACGCAGGGTAACGATTACATCTGCCAAAACAAGTTCTTCGCAAGAAGGCAAACGTCCTAGCCCTTAGTAGAAAAGGGAGTTCGTGACGTAAAACCGAAACCAATTAGGGCGAACAAGATCGCAATATCGTATCAGGGAAAAAAACATACCAATCCGTATTATATCAGTAAGCAAACCATGATGTAGTGTTAAACACAACAATTATACTATATATTATTTATAAGAGGTTGCTATCCTGACAACAACTCTCTCGATTATTCTAAATATTTAGAAACCCATATATTACTCCCTTTTTCCTTAAACAAAACTAAAGTAATTTAAATTTCCTTTTCCTGAATCATTATATATATAAATATATATATATATATATATATATATATATATATATATATATATATATATATATATATAATATACACATGCCTCATTCCCCCTTGTAAGGGGGGTGGTCGAGCCTAGAAACGCGCATTCACCACGATCCACATACACCTCACCCACTCCCCTCAGCTCCTTGGGGATAAAGGGCTGCCACGTCTCCCCCCCCTTCCACCCTGTTTGAATCACCCACAAGGTAGGTGGGAAGGATATTCTACAATGAGGTCCGATAGCCGCAGCTGGTTGACTCCAGCTGCGGTTGTCAGGCCTCATTGTACTTAATCATTATACTTAATCCAAAAGTATTAAATCACTTTAACTCTTCTCGTTCTGAGAGACTGAACCTCATTTAAATGTTTTTAATTT
>JAXCGZ010017285.1:52500-55000 GCA_037179515.1 Halocaridina rubra | reverse complement strand
AAGAAGGCTATTGGAATGCTTGTTACACGTCTATTCCACTGCCGCATGGTGTCATCTTCCATAATATAGTTTGCCAATGGCCAGAAATCAAGTAGAGGGTATGAAGAGAATCTAATTAAACGGCAGCCATGAAGCAGAATGTCACAACTCGCCATCTATGAGCCAGAATGCCACCTTACCATTCGCCATCTTTGAGTAAGAATGTCAGTAATTGAACGCCATCTCTGAGCCAGATTGTCAGACGCTGCTCGCCATAAATGAAGCAATATTCAACAAAGTCAGTTTAATTTTGGGGTAGTTTTATATAAAAATATTGCGAAAAGAAAATATTTGAATTATATATATATATATATATATATATATATATATATATATATATATATATATATATTAAATAAGGCCATCAGTGAAGTAACACATGGAATATAACGCTATATTTCAGGTCCTTACTGGACCCCTTCTCAAGCACAAGTGACATGCTTGAGAAGGGGTCCAGTTAGGACCCGAAATATGGTGCTATTTTCTGTGTTGTTTCACTGATGGACTTCTTTACTAATTAATGCTGTATGTTAAAAGTTCGTACTTACTTCATATATATATATATATATATATATATATATATATATATATATATATATATATATATATATATATATATATATATATATATATATATATATATATATATATATATATATATATATATATATATATATATATATATATATATATATATATAAGTAATTGAAGTAAATATCTCATGAGGACAAAATAAAATATTCCTCTTAATGTCTTTATTTTTCCTTTACTGAGTTTACAATCAACGTTATTTTTTTCTCCTTCCCACTCTCTATTACTTTCATCATATCTGTTGAAATTACTAATATATGTGACTTATACATTACTGATTACAATTAGTACTGTTAACAACTTTCAGTAAGTTGAAAATTTTTAATTATTATTATTATTATTATTATTATTATTAATATTATTATTATTATTATTATTATTATTATTATTATTATTATTATTATTAACCAGAGTTACCTAAATACATTGCTTACATTCTTTTCTTATTTTATATTTATAGTGATAATATTTTTATTTTATCACATAGGAGAAAATTATAGCTTTTAAGGAACAACTATAGCATTTATATTATTGGATTTTTTTCTCTCCTCTAAATACCTTAGCATTTATATTTGTCTTTGCAATGAGAAGTGGTTGATACATTTATTTGCTGACCTAATATTGGCTAAGCGAGAACAGACATCCCTACTGCCTCTTGTACACAAGTATGTTGGTCTTCTTTACCAGCTACTATTCCCCTGCTCATACGGGGTCACTATTCAAAACGTGGTTACTATCGTCGTTTGGTTTTGGTTTAAATGTTTTACGGTCGAATGACTTTCATGACACCAGCCTCTACTTTTATCAGGGTTTGGAAACGGCACGATGTTGATTTTACTTTCTGTCTTGGAGGCTCGTGCCATAAGCATATCTGACCATCTTAATGAAGGTTGAATCTCACGCATTCGGGTCATGGAAACTTCATCAACCGCTAAATCTTGTTGGCTCTCCTAAGTCATGACTTCGTTATTCTGTTACGTTCCCGAGCCTTTTAATCTGTCCCTATCACTGACCTAATTCATGAAGACACACCGCTCTACTTTTTTCTTTTTTTTTCTTTATAATTGTGACACCAGAACGGGCAAAAAAAAAAAAAAACACATCTACCCTCACCAAGCCTGGGCACGAAGAAAACAAAGAGAGAAATGGAGATGGGGAGTGTTGTGACTTGTCAGATGTGAAGGGATAATAAGACATGTGTAAGGAATATCCAAGAATATTCGGTGTTGATGTAGGCATAGAAAGAGAACCGTAACTGAAGGAAGACCTTAACTACTGGTAAACTCATACATCCAATGATGTGTGCTCTCATTGCATATCTCTGTAGAGTGAGCACGCTACCCAAGACGGAGGCAAATACTGTACTACGGTCATTGTTTTCCTTGTGCATACACTCAGGGTAACGATTACACATGCCAAAACAAGTCCTTCTCAAGAAGCCATCCGTCCTAGCCCTTAGTAGAAAAGGGAGTTCGAGACGTAAATCCGAATCATATGTTTTGCTTGTGTTTTACAAAGCACTTTGAGGAACTAAACTCGCGAACCACAAAAAGATGTGAGATAGATTTAGTCCACTTTAATACCACAAATGTCTCCTCTCTTTAACATAACCTCATACCGGGAACTGAACTTGAGTCTGTTGAGTGTGATCTTTTATTTGATCGACCTGATTCCCCTTGATATGAGATCAATTTGTCTTATTTCACAACTGTCTCCTCTCTTCTCTCTTTAACATAACCTCATACCGGGAACTGAACTTGAGTCTGTTGGGTGTGATCTTTTATTTAATCGACCTGATTTCCCTTTGATATGAGATCAATTTGCCTTATTTCCTCTCTCCGTTTTCCCCCTTAAGTTCCCTTAGCCATTA
>JAXCGZ010017285.1:35000-47500 GCA_037179515.1 Halocaridina rubra | reverse complement strand
TATAATATCAGGTTAGGTTTGATTTAAGTTAGTTAGGTTAGTGCCAGGAGAAAAGGCACCTAACCACATCCTGGGTTACGTTTCCCGAGGTGATTCTTAGGCTTTAATAAGGATAACAATTCCCATTCACAGCTCTCACGTCATGTTAAAAGAAAAAACCCTGATTGCAGAGTGCTCATCTGCTATTAATACATGTAAACCATAATATTATTACTCTTACTAAATAATCGCAGAGTGCTCTTCTGCCATCAATCAATTATTACACTATATTTTATTATTAATTACTTGCTATGATATTTAAAATTAATTGCAAATGCTACTAATATTTTTTTTACATAACCAAATAGTTTGTAGTGTTTATCAACTGCAATATCACTGGAAGTGCCCATGTGCACATGTCCCCATGTACAGTTATCTGAATAAATAAATAAAAACTGTTTAAACGATAAAAATGACTGCATGTGAGGGGAACCTATTACTCTTGAGAGAAACTGTACGCGTAATGTGATATCAACCCCTGGTTGAGTGGGTCAGTAACGCAAAGCACCACTTAGTCCCCCGAAACTGCAGGTAATTGGCCTTCTAATAACGCTGAGAATATCATTACTGATCACTAGGTACTCAGTTATCGATGAAGGTCATCCTATAAAGAAAGTATGGAATGAGCCCAGGTCATACCACGCATGTATCAACGTACACACACACATACGCGCACCCACATATTCGCAAACACAAACATTTTCTCACATGACGCCATATTTCCTCTAGAGCTAGAAAAGGTCCCCAAAATTCCTATACAAGAAAAAATGTCACTATGTTTCGTCATGCCTAGCTTATCTCCACCTTTTTCAAAAGCTCTATTTAAGCAGAAATAATCTGCAAAGAATGGTGGGATTGTCAGCCTCTAGCGGCCACATCCCTATTAATCGCTGTTACGATGAATATAATATAGGCTGACAATCCATATTAATCGCTGTTACGATGAATGTAATATAGACTGATGACATTCTATTTTCCTTCACTATATATATATATATATATATATATATATATATATATATATATATATATATATATATATATATATATATATATATATATATATGTTTTTGTGTGTGTGTGGGGGGGGGGGGCTACAACCTTAATATGATCTATATTAGTCGTGACCGGTAATAAATTCACAGGTAAAATCTCCCAGCTAAGGTAAGGTTAGGTTGGTTAATTTAGGTCAAGTTAGGTTAGACTTTATCCAGTGACTTTTGTACCTGGCTTTGCATAAGTAAGTATTATTATGGATGGCTTTACTAAAGTTTGTGGATCCACAAGTTGAGAAAGTGATCTATTGAAAACAGAATACATATACACAATCAAAGCTAAGCTCAGTGTAGTATGCTGGCCCATGGCAGCAGCCCCCCGTTGCGATACAACTGCGGAGGAGTCTCTCCTAGATATGTATGGCTAGAAGCCCCAGTGGCATTTCTATTGCTCATCTAATTAGTGATTTATATATGAGTATCGTGACATAAAACCGGAACATTGTGGTTCTGTGGTAAAGTGGAAATTTAACTTAAATGATAGCACTCAACAACGGCTATTGAATATTATTGTTACAAATATTACTTTTAATCAATAATCGCAGAGTGCTCTTCTGTAATCAATACGTGTAAACCATAATATAGTATTCTTAATTAATAAGTGCAGAGTGCTCTTCTGCCATCAATCAATTGTTACACTATATTTTATTCTTAATTACTCGCTATGATATTTATAATAAATTGCAAATTCTATTAATATTTGATTTATACATGACTAAATATAGACTGTAATGTTTAACAACTGCAATATCACTGGGAGTCCCCATGTGCACATGTACAGTTATTTGAATAAAAAAAAAGAGGACTGTCTAGGACAGTTCGATGTTCAGTCTTCCATCAGTTGCAGGTCTTTTTCTTTGCCTACATCAACAGCGAATAGTCCTGGATATCCGTTATACATCTCTTATTATCCCTTCACATCTAACAAGTCACGACACTCCCCATCTTTATTGCTCATTATTATGTTTTCTTTGTGCCCAGGTCGATGAGGGCAGTTTTTTTTTTTTTTGTCCGTCCTGGTGTCACTATCATAATATATATATATATATATATATATATATATATATATATATATATATATATATATATATATATATATATATATGGTAGGAGAAGCCCATAAAATAAAACAACGAAAATATCTATATAAAAAGTACTTATTAATTTCGTGACCTAAAGTGGCCACCTCCTCAAAGTACAATGGCAAGAGATACAGCTAGCAAAACAGAAGAACAATTGAAAAGGTGACAAAAAACCCGCCAAGGGTACATTTACATGGGATTAAGAGATATCAATCTTAAATGCCTGCCAGGGTTAGTCGGTAATCCCCACAGGCAGGCCGCAAAAGGAATTAAAGGAATTAAGGTGTTCTCTGCAGCAGAGAATTACCGAACACAAAAGATCAGTCAGATTTGGCCAGGAGAATTCTGCTATCTTTGTTCATATGAGGGAACACGGGCATACTATCAACTGGAATGGTGCCACCATGATGCATTTTAGCATTTTTCCTAGCACTGAGAACATGTTCAATAGCAAGTTTTAGTCCAACAAATTCACCGTAGATAACGTGGTCCCCAACCTAAAACACGCACACCCCTTCCCCTATGTGTTTCCACCAATGACTATATATTTACTGGTTTACTTCGTAGGGTTGTTGAGTATACAGGGTTACCACATCAAGGAATTCATTATCCTTGCCTCGTTAGCCCCAAACATAGTCTGGCTTCGAAGCGATGCCAGTACAGTGGTAACGCGCTGGCTTCGCATTCACGAGGTCGAAAGATCGGTTCCCATCCAAGACCGAGAGTTTAAGCTGTTTCCTGGAAGGTACTGCTGTGATTGGCCACCACAGTAGGAGGTTGGGGCTTGCCCCGGCTGACGAATACCCATTGTATAATGGAAATAAAGGCTTAAAAAAGAAATATCGTCAAGCGCGAGGGTATTGTCACTTGGTTCTTCTCTTAAAATTTCCCACTCTTCACAATTTGGATTCTGTTTAATATTTCCTTCTCGTCCATGAGACAACTCTCCTTCAATTTCTTTATTCCTGTTACTATTCTTTGCTTTTTCTTATACTTTTTCTCTTTACATTTTTACCTTATCTTTTTTTTATTTTACTATCATTCCTCCTTATTTTAATAACTCTTACTTTCACTATTTAATTTCCTTTTCTTTCTAATTGCATTTTCCTCTTTTCCTCTCATTCTTGCCAATGAATCCTCTTTTTTTTTTTCCCTACGGCGCTTTTCCTCGTCCTTTCTTAAGCTTCCCAATCGCCTCTTTTCATTCGTCCCTTGTCTTCCAAATTGTCTTATTTTCTTCCACTGTCTTCCCAATGGCCAGGTTCTTCCACTGTCTTCCCAATGGCCAGTTTCTTCCACTGTCTTCCCAATGGCCAATTTCTTCCACTGTCTTCCCAATGGCCAATTTCTTCCACTGTCTTCCCAATGGCCAGTAATATTTTCCTCTCTCGTCTTTCAAATGATTTTACTTCCCTTGTCTTCCTAGTCTCTCTTTCTCTTTCGTCTTCTCCCTTCCCAATGTCTGCTCCTCTATCCTTCCGAATTTTTTCTTTTACTTTTCCCTCCTTTGACATCCCAATTCAGTATCCTTTTCCGCCTGCTTACTGACTTTACTTTTTTTTTTTTTTTTTACCAGGTCAATTCATATTTCCTATGTTTTCACAATGTCATGTCCGCTCCTTTGCCTTATTTTCACAAAGTCAACTCCGTTTTCCTTTTATGGTCATTCGTCTTACCAAGATTCTCACCTCTCTCTTGTCCTTTCTTCTCATTGTCCTCTACCTTTTTCTTCTCATGCCTTCGTCTACCCACTGTCCTCACTTTCTTCTGCACCTGTCATTCCATTACCTTCTCTCTTATCTTTATCTTAGTCATGCAATCCTTGTATAATTAAGAGTATATATCCAGCACCAAATGTAAATACATTTAATTTAACTATATGTCTAACCCTCTTATTTATTAGTTTAATTACATGTCTACTTATAAGTTACTATTAATGTTGAATAACCATTGTACAAAATGGAAATAAATGTTTGTTTGTTTGTTTGTTTGTTTATATCTCTGTGTTTTATGATTCTTCTCTGAATGCACAATATGGAGCTCATGATACTGATTACATTATTGTTATTTGTGCATACCCTATGCTAAGACCAACAATAAATCAAATTTTATGGTATATAAGAAATTGTTTTCAGCAAGAGTGTAATAATGAACCTTAAGTAGATCTGGATATGCCGATTGGCATATGTTCTCTTGTAATGTTTTAGATCTAAATAAAAAAAAAATATTTTTTCCTTCCTTTCCATCTTCGTCTTTCCTCTCATCGTTACGAACACTGTTCTTTCAAAAGCCATTAGCCAGTTGCTTTTTACCAAGCACCCTCATCTTTAACTCTCTCTCTCTCTCTCTCTCTCTCTCTCTCTCTCTCTCTCTCTCTCTCGTTTTGGCCAGCTCTATTTACTTGTCCTTCATCAGGTCATTTCCTGCTCGTCACCTCGAACCGTCTGTATTTGCGAAACATGCATTTTACTCTCCCCTTTGACAGACAAGGTGACAACAGATCTCTCTCTCTCTCTCTCTCTCTCTCTCTATATATATATATATATATATATATATATATATATATATATATATATATATATATATATATACATATAGACAGATAAAGACAGAGATATAAAAAGAGTGATAGATAGGCAAATACACACACAGATAGATAAAGATATTTAAAATGTAGTAAATAAATAATAAAAGAGAAAACAAACACTTTAGTAAATACCATCTTGGGTGCCTGCAGTGGCATTGATATACAAGGGTATAAAATGCAACTGTACCTTATGCTTTCAAAACAGGCATTCCCTCTGCTTGCCCTTGATGCATATTTCAGTAGGTATGAAGTGCACGGAGATTTCAGGCCATTCAATTCCTTCTTCATTCTTGCTTTTTTTCTTTCAATCTCTTCTTTCTCTCACGTCAAGCTTTAGGGAGACATTGTTATATATATATATATATATATATATATATATATATATATATATATATATATATATATATATATATATATATATATATATATAATTTTGAGTACACTTTTAGGGATTTTATGATCTTGGAAAAAGTATGATACAGATGATAGAGAGGCGTTTCGGAATGCATTGATACTGTATGGAATACGTGGAAGATTGGTAAATGCAGTAAAGAGTTTTCACATAAATAATACAGCATGTGTTAGAGTTGGCAATGGCATGAATGGTTAGCTTGAGGAGAATGTGGGGTTACGTCAAGGGTGTGTAATGTCGGATTGGTTGTTATGTGTATATGGATGGAGTGGTAAGGGAAGTAAATGACAGTGCAAGGCAGACGGTTGGAATTAGTGGGCGAGAATGGAAGATTGTGGAAGGTAATTCAGTTGTTATTTGCAGATGACACAGCACCAGTGATTGCTTCTGAGGATGAACAGATATATATGGTAACTGATTTTGTAAGGATGTGTGAAAGAAGGAAGTAACGTGTGACTCTTGATAAGTAAAGTCATGAGATGCACAGTTAATGCTTAAGTTAGCAGACTGGATGTAGGAGTGAATGGGGAGTTGTTTGAGGAAGTTGAGATTTTAAGTATCTGTTGTTGCATGTGGCATGGATTGGACGAGTGGATGCTGAAGTAAGTCATAGAGTGAAGGAAGTGAGCAACTGTCTAAGGTAGGTTGAAAAGTGTGATGAGAAGTAGGTGTTTAAGAATGAATGCTGAAAGAAGGCTATATAATGATGTGATTCTGCAGACAGCACTAAAAGGAACAGAGACTTGGAATGCAAGAGACTATGAAAAGAACAAGTTGAATGTAATGTAGATGAGATGTTTGAGAAGTATGATTGGTATATCTAGAATAGATAGAGTGAGAAATGAGGAGGTGATGCAGAAAACAGGTGTTGAAAGTAAGAGTCAAAGAAATTGGATCGGAGAGTACTGAAAGGATGAGTGATAAACAACTAGCTAAGAGAGTGTGGAGTGTAGAAGTGTTTGGAGTAAGGCAAAGAGGAAAACCTAAAATAATATGGATGGATGATGTGAAAAGAGCACTGAATGTACGTGGAATGTCAATGGAGCAGGGAAAAGAGTGTGCAAGAGATAGGAATAAGTGGAGGAAGATTGCGTATAGGTGACGCGGGCCAAAGGAATATCTCGCATCTCTCTCTCTCTCTCTCTCTCTCTCTCTCTCTTAGGTGACGCAAAGATGTTGAGGGAAATGTGGGAACCCCTGATCCCCAAGGACCTAAGAGGAGTGAGTGATGTGTGCCTTGCCTCGTGGTGAATGCGTGTTCTTTGGCTCGGCCACCCCCCTCACAAGGGGGAATGGGGCCACTGTATATAGATAGACGAAGGAAAATAGCAAGCAATGCAGTACCTTAGCGTTTATGGCATATTTAATCATCCATCTTCAAGATACCTGTGAAATATGGATAGATAAATATACTTGTAAGCGCAAAGGACGCCATTGTTTCCTATATTCCCTTCATAATCAAAGTAATCATACAGTATTTACATTATTCATGCACTGCTCAGGAGACAAACTCATACATACACACACACACACACACACACACGCGCGCGCGTTCAGTGACACACGGAACTGCTCCTCTTAAATTTTAAATTGTTTCGAGTGACTAAGTGCTTAGTGGAAAACTTTACCATAATTTCCCTAAATCTGAAATCCTGCAGAGTATTGTGAGTACAAAACTTATATTTGTTGTATGACGAGACTGTCCAAAATATTAAAGGAAAAAAAATTGAGAACATTTTTCGTGAGGGGAGAGAGAAGCTGCCGTCCAGTTCTGCCTTGAAGGAAATTTAGAAGAGTTGCCAGAGGTGAAGCCATCACATCACATTACCTAATTTTTTGTGTAAACTGGGGAAAGCTCTTAAGCCGTTTACCTGATCCTGTGGTTCCATATATTGTTAAAATCAGTATCCTTCCCATTTATATTAACTTGTTAGTTAGTTTGATACACGAAAAATTGAATAAGTAAAAAAAACAAAAACAAAAACAAATATCCACCTGTCAACAGTACTGAGTTAAGTTGCCAAGTAGTACAGTTGTCTTATTTTCTTCATTTTTTTTGCTTTTGCTTTTCTTTTAGCTTTCTCTTTTACTATTTTGTTTTTATTTTGTATATATATTGAGTTAAATGTAAAGTCTAATCTTGTGATAACATACCTTGGTTAGCAAGTGAGTTTATCAGTTAGGAAGAATATATAGCAGAAACAGGTGGGTGCCACCTCAGACACAGGTTCAAATTTTTCCTTCAGGTTTGACTTTTGTTTTGTTGCATTTTCTTTTTCTTTTTCTTTTTATCCTTAAATTACCATGGTCAAGTTTTTAAGTTAAGATGTGTGTTACCAGAAAAGAGATAAACTGAGACACTAAATAGCACTTATATGGAGATATAAAAATTCGGTGTGAAGCTTAATTAAAAGTTTCTCTCTCTCTCTCTCTCTCTCTCTCTCTCTCTCTCTCTCTCTCTCTCTCTCTCTCTCTCTCTCTCTCTCTCTCTCTCTCTCTCTCTCTCTCTCTCTCTCTCTCTCTCTCTCTCTCTTTTTTTTTTTTTTTTTTTTTTTGAGAGGGAGAACATAAAAATGACGCCATCTCTGTCCCAAACCTCTCCCATCCATGGCTCGGTAGGAGGGGTAGCCTTCAGGCGACTCAAACAGAAAATCAAGAATATAGAGGAAATGGTTATAAGCCTTGATGATAAAATTCAGAATATGGATGGAGAAATGAAAGAGAATGAAACACTCAGAGAGCAAATAAGATCTTTGGAGGAAGCAAATAAAGCACAAGGGCAGGAGAGAAAGGAACTAGAAAAAAGAATAAAAAAGCTGGAAGGGGAAAAGAGTCAACTAGAATCTAGACTTTCTAAACAAGAAGATAAAAACAAACAGCTGAATGACAACCTAAAGGAATTAGATGTTAGTTCACTGCTCTCTTCTGAGAGAGACGAGATTGCTGCTTGGAATGTCCAGATTAAGGAAAACATTGAGCAGTTCAGAAAAGAGTTCCAGGAGCTGAATATGGAAAATGATGCCATGAAAACTTCCTTTGCTGATGCACTAAAGGGGAATGTGGCAGTAAAAGAGGCTGTAAAGGTGGTGGCACTGGAAAACATACAAACAGTTGACTATAAAGAGACAGTAATCGAAAAAATGAAAGACGTTGTGATGGAAAGGGCAAACCCACTCATCAGACAGGCACTTGATAAGGAGAAGACAGTGGTAATCTCAGGCATAAGCGAGTCCCAGGAACCAACATGGCAGGGGAGACTTGAAGAAAATAAAGCTAGGGTTGTAGACCTGATAAGAAAGCTTGGAGTAGTATGTGGTCCCGAGGATATTGTAAACATACACCAACTAGGTAAATATTCGAGGGAAGGAAAGCCGAGACCAACAAAAGTAACCTTTGAGAGAGGGGAAACATGTAGGGAAATATTGTTGAGAAAAAAAAGTCTAAAAGACCTTCAAGAATTCAAAGAAGTGTTCATTAGACAATACAGAACACAGGAAGAGATGGGAAAGATCAAAAACTTGTTGCAAGAGGCAAGAAGGTTAAATGATGAAAGAAATGAAGAAGAGAAGAAAAATTTTCATTACAGAGTTCTTCCAGACAAAGGGGAGATAAAGAAGATAATGACAGAAGATCAGGGGATGGGGCCTCATTAAGATTGTTATACACAAATGCTGATGGATTAGCTGGTAAGGCAGTAGAATTAAAAGATAGGATTCACAACAGTAAGGCAGATATAGTAGCAATTACAGAGACTAAGTTGAGTGAGGACATAAACAGTGTCACAGTTTTTCCTAAGGGTTTCAGAATACTAAGGGTTGAAAGATCTGAGAGGACTGGTGGAGGGATAGCACTGCTCATAAGTGAAAGGATTCAAGTCGAAGAAATAAACTTGGCTATAGAAAGTGAGTTCAAGGAATTTCTTGTTGCTCGCATAAATACTGGGTCAGAGAGCATTATAATAACTGTTGTATACAACCCACCAAGGAACCAAAATAGGCTTGAAGTTTATGAGGAAAGTCATATAGGTACTATTGAAGTCATAAACTCAGTTGTTAACATGGCACGGGAAAAAAAATGTAGGATTTTGATTATGGGAGACTTTAATCATAAAGAGATAGATTGGATAAATCTTGACCCACACAGTGGTGAGGACTCATTCGGGGCAAGATTCCTAGATTGCGTACAAGGGAATTTCCTACACCAACATGTAATGGAACCAACAAGGGCCAGGGGTGGGGATGAGCCATCACTACTTGATCTAGTGTTCACAGATAATGTGTTGGATATTGAAAAAATTGAGTATGAACCACCAATTGGAAAGAGTGACCACTGTGTGTTGTTGATGGAGTATATCATTGAAGATATTCTTCCTGAGAGTAGAGGCACTGAGGACATGAGGAGGAACTATCCAAAAGGAGATTACATCAAAATGAATGAGCTTTTTGCAGTTATTGACTGGAGAACCTTATTTTACAACAAATCTGTACAAGAAATGTATGACATCTTTTGTGAGAAATATGGGAAGATAGTAGATTGCTGCATACCTGTCACCAAAGTAGGTGTAATTCATGCCAGAGAGAAATGGTTCGATAATGGGTGTAAAAGAGCTAAGGAGTGGAGAGACAAATGCTGGAAAAGGTATAGGAGGAGAAAAAACATAAATGCCTGGCAAACCTACAAAAGAGCAAGAAATGACTACCTAAGTAAAAGGAGAGAGGCAGAGAGAGATTATGAGAGGGACATCACCAGGAAGGCTAAGGAAAATCCCAAGCTTTTCCACAGCTTTATCAGAGGAAAACTGAAGGTAAAAGAACAGGTTTTAAGGCTAAAGAGAGCGGATGGAAGCATCACTGAGACGGATGAAGAGATCTGCAAAGAATTGAACAAGGAGTTTCAGTCAGTATTTACAGTAGAAAATACCCCACCCCCTCAGATTGCAGTGATAGAAGCTCAAGGGCCGGTATTAGAGAACATCAACCTTACAGCCACAGAGGTATGCAAAGCGCTGATGGATTTAGATGTTCATAAAGCTACAGGTCCCGATGACATATCCCCTCATGTGCTTAAAAAATGCGCAAACACAATATCAGTGGCACTAAGTATCATATTTAAGGAGTCACTGGAGTCGGGGGAGATTCCAAGATGCTGGAAACAAGCAAATGTGATACCTATCTTCAAAAAGGGAAGGAGGGATACGGCTCTGAACTATAGACCTGTTTCCTTGACCAGCATAGTTTGCAAAGTTATGGAGAAACTACTAAGGAAACATATCTCTCTTCACTTGGAATCCTTCAACTTTTTGTCAGTGAGGCAACATGGCTTCAGAGAAGGTAGATCAACAGTAACAAACTTATTAGAATTTTATGATGAGGTAAGCCAAATCTTACAGGAAAGAGAGGGCTGGGCAGATTGCATATTCCTAGACTTCCAGAAAGCGTTTGACACTGTTCCACATGGGAGACTTATTAGGAAGCTGCAATCAATGGCTAGAATAGGTGGAAATGTTTTGGAATGGATAAAAACTTACTTAGAAGGAAGGGAACAGAGGGTTAGAGTAAGACACTCAGTGTCTGAATGGAGAAGAGTTAGTAGTGGAGTTCCACAGGGTTCAGTTTTAGGGCCACTTTTGTTCCTTGTATATGTAAATGACCTACCAGAGTCTGTAAATTCATTCATGAATATGTTTGCAGATGATGCAAAGATTGTGAAGAAAGTAAAAAACGAGAACAATGGTAGAGAACTTCAGGAGGATCTAAATAATCTGCATGAGTGGTCAGAAAAGTGGCTAATGAAATTCAATACTTCAAAATGTAAGGTAATGAGAATGGGTACAAGTGCAAGAAGGCCCAAGCTTGACTACTCGGTGGCTGGAGTACAACTTCAAGAGACAGAAAATGAGAGAGATCTAGGAGTAAACATACTGGCAGATTTGTCTCCAGAAATACATATAAATGGCATAGTAAGGGCAGCATATGCATTCTTATCAAATGTAAGGGTAGCCTTCAGGCACATGGACAAGGAAATGTTCAGAAATATTTATGTAACCTATGTGAGGCCAAAACTCGAATATGCAGCCCCCTTTTGGAATCCGCACTTGAAAAAGCACATAGCTAAGCTTGAAAAAGTTCAAAGACATGCCACGAAACTGGTGCCAGAAATACGCAATCTCAGTTATGATGAGAGGCTGAGGGAATTAGACTTACCATCACTCGAAGCTAGAAGAGTGAGGGGGGATATGGTGACAGTCTTTAAATTCCTTCATGGTTATGATAGAGTGGATAGGGATCGATATTTTGATATGGCTGGCTCTAGAACTAGAGGTCATAGTTTGAAGCTTGGTAAGAAAACTTCTTCGCAGGATGTAAGGAAATACTTTTTCAGTGTAAGAGTAGTTGATAATTGGAATTCGCTAAGCGAGGAGGTAGTTAATGCTATCTCAATCCATAGTTTTAAGGACAGGTATGATAAGTATGACTAAGTATAAAATGGAACCGATGAGGAGACGGGAAGATACGAGCTTTGGGCTCTTTCCCGTAAACACAATTAGGTAATCACAATTAGGTAATCACACACACACACACACACACACACACACACACACACACACACACACACACACACACACACACACACACACATATATATATATATATATATATATATATATATATATATATATATATATATATATATATATATATATATATATTTATTCACACGCATGCACGCACGCACGCGCACACACACACACACATATATATATATATATATATATATATATATATATATATATATATATATATATATATATATATATATATATATATATATAAGATAACAGTTTTAGGTGTGTTATTCATACCTACATATACATTTTTACTTTATCAACTTCTTAACAGCAAGTTAACACGAACTATTATCAAATTTACGATATTATATCGAGAATAGTAAATAATATTTCTCCAAAGAAAATCACATCTATAAACAGGATTTTAACTACAAACACCTCTTAACTCATTAACACCACAATAATATATACGTTTGGTTTGGTTTCGGTTTTACGTCACGAACTCCCTCTTCTACTAAGGGCTAGGACGGTTGCCCTCTTGCGAAGGACTAGTTTTGGCAGATGTAATCGTTACCCTGAATGTATGCCTTTACTAATCTCAGTCCGTGACGGGGCGCGAACCCTCGACCTGCCGCCTCAGAGTCGCGGACGCTACCAGTTTGCCACGGAGACTACACCACAATAATATATACAAGAACAATATACTTTGATACCACTGCAAAGCTAGAAATGGAATAAAATTCACTACATCTTCTTC
>JAXCGZ010017285.1:17500-32500 GCA_037179515.1 Halocaridina rubra | reverse complement strand
TTTTTTTTTTTTTTAATACACCAATATTACTCAGATAATTATTAATGAATAGGTAAACATACGTATATACATTGGTTAAAATAATTTAAATAAATGAAACAAATAAATAAATATAAAAAATAAATAAAAAGAAAAAAGTAGACAATATAGAATTAAAAATATTTCCACTCTCTCTCACTCTCTCTCTCTCTCTCTCTCTCTCTCTCTCTCTCTCTCTCTCACACACACACACACCACACACACACACACACACACACACACACACACACACACACACAGACACACACACACACACACACACACACACACACACAAGAATATCTTTTCACCATCATCAGGAAATTGAAAATCATTTACACTCGAGAGGAAATAAAGATATTTTTTCAATTACCTTTTAACCTACGAAAAGAAAGAATCCATATTTTCTAGATATTATTCGTTATTTATTAATTTCCTTCTTTAAATATAAATCATCCTTAAGAATTCATCTATAATACGTGTGTGTTATGCATACGCTGGGGACCGCAGCAGAGCAGTGTTTAGAGCACTCGACCCAGGAAATGATAAGACCCGCGATGAAGCCCACAGTCGGGTGTTAAGAAGGGCTTCCAGCCTAAATTCCCCTGCTTCACCATGTCTGTGTCCACCCCCATAATGGAGATTAACAGTGACGCATAAAACGACAAAGAACATATCTGATTATATATATATATATATATATATATATATATATATATATATATATATATATATATATATATATATATATATATATATCAATACTTATTTTGAGGGCTGCCGCTGTGGCTGGGTGGTAGAGTACGCGACTTTGATTCGTCAGGTTGTCGGGTCAAGACCTGCCACGATCTAAGGTCAGAAAGGGCATTCACTCGGGATAACAGTTACACTGCTAAAATCAAAGTCCTTCAAAATGAGTCACCGGCCTAGTCATGACTAGAAAAGGGAGTCTGTTACCTAAAACCAGATCATAAACGTGTTCTTAAGGAAAGGCTTTTACGATATTAAGAAAACTCACTTCAATCATTTATATAAAGATAGTCACCGTTCCTTTCATATATATATATATATATATATATATATATATATATATATATATATATATATATATATAATATATATATATATATATATATATATACATATATATAATAATAATAACTATATTGTATTTCCTTAGAAGCATTTTTTATTTTATTTTTCGTAATAATTTACTTTACAGCAACATATAAGTTTATAAACACACACACACACACACACACACACACACACACGCACGCACGCGCACACACACACACACACATACACACAGATATATATATATATATATATATATATATATATATATATATATATATATATATATATATATATATATATTATAAAGTGCACAGAACACATTTCATGCAGAATGATAATTTGGGATTTGTTAACTCAGGTAACAAATCCTACTTATAACCTGTAAAAAAAAAATTCGTACAAATACGCATTTCAGTATATGTTAGTTTGTAATTCACAGCTAAGTCTAGGCTACATAGCTAATGAACCTTTTTACTGACTACCTTACGGTAGCTCTCGACGCCTTCCACTAAGAAGTTAGAACCTGCTAGACTCACAGGTAAGTATAAACCGGAAGTAGGTGGTTCACGACACCTGACACTTGTTACCTGAATGCACAGATATGCTAGCAAAGGGACACACCATTTCAACCTTTGCTATATGATTTGTTCCAAAAATCATGCGGTTACGTTGATATTAGGCCAAAATATGAGTCTGTATGGAAAGCATCCTTCAGTTAAATTATGTAAAAGAAAACGCTATACTCTGAAAAATATTGTCTATGTATCATACTGTGATATTAATTACCCAGATGTACCAACACTGAATTACAGAGACAAAAATACTTATATGATAACATAGCAATCCTACGATTATACGCTACAATTCACTATGTACATTAAAATGTAAAGAGATGCTAAATGAATATTGTATATTAAACGTAACAATGCAGCAACTACGTTGTTGCAGTATGAACAAACCCAACCCAATTAGGGAAATCTGCGTTAACAAGCCCCAAGGCAGTTAAGGGGATCATAAAGTGCCTCATTATAAGTCTTCCACTAATTAAGTCTTCCAGAATTACAAGCAACAAGTGCTGACACTCCATGAGCTAATTAAGTAGGATTTACTGTCTGTTCTTAAGAGTCATGTTGGTTTTAATTGACAGAAACATGAGTATTATCATAACACCCCCCCCCCCTGGTACCTCATAGGATCGGAGCCAGGTTAAGGAGTCACGAGTTTAGGGTTGCTTGTGCATGCAGTAGTCTTCCCCCAAAGTTCTTCGGATTCAGAAGGAAAGGGTACTAGCTTTTATCATGTTTTATAGGTATCTCCCACTAAAGGCGGTAAGATCAGCTAAAACGAAATCAAGGACAAAATCCTCAATGGTTTCGACCTCAGTATGGACAGGCATGGCCGTTTTGAAGAACTGCCACCTAAGAATGACCACGAGAAGAATCGTCATACCAGGATATTCCTCTTGAAGAACTGTTACCCCCAGCCCGCTCAGCATGAGGACTTGTCACCCCGGTTCACAGTGACTATAATTTCGTTTAATAAGATTCATAGCGAATGTTTGGTTATAATAGATAAACCCGCTGTTAAAACGGGATGTTTGGGCGAAGCCCAGCACTGTGCAAAAGACTCTCGTGAGTTTGATCTCACAAGAAAAATCGTCAGTCCAAGATATCCCTCCCGAAGAATTGTCGCCCTGCCAATCTCTGGGGAAGTGTTCCTCAGATAATCCGAGTTATATTCAGAAAGAATGAGCTTAATATTTTCCAGAAAAAAATAATATATAAAAGAACAAGAACACATTATAATATCAAATTTAAAGACAGAGTGAATTCTGTTCAATTGCTAATGCCTAAATTTAGACAAAATCTTCAAGAATGCTCCTTTATAAAAATATATTACATTTACTTGTATAAATGTCTAAATATGATATATCCAACTAACAACGCGAATTCGGACATCATCACCTTTCTGGTTTAGGAAAGTTTGGTACTGTGACGGAGACTAACAGAAATTAGTCCAATGCTATGAGACAAAGTTAAGAGAAGTTATATGACATAACTTGAGTCTATATATGATAAGGTTTCAGTTAGTCATATATTATTCCTAAGTTGAACAGACCAAATCATAAGCACAAAAATTAAATAATTATTGAATAAATAAATAATGTAATATAGAAACTCATAAAGCGGACCCATTTTTCACTTTAAAGTGGATGACCAGTCAACCTGAGATAATTCCAGGCAGGGGTACCAACATTTAATTCCTCCTGAAAATTGCATTACCTAACACTGTCATCCTGAATATTAGTATTTTTTATTAGATGTTAACATATAAGCCATATTAAACAGTTACTAATTATGAATTATAAAGTATTAAAAAGTAATTCCATTAAAACTGAATCTCCAACTGTATCTTTTATAGTCAAAATATATTGCTACTATGCATTATTCTGAATAAAATAATTCTTATTCTTTTTGGTAGGGGAGGAGTTCCTACATTATCCCCTTTTTTTGAAGAAGCGACTGAAAGGTACAGTGGAAAAGGGCTTACAATCCCTCCATCATTAAATATTTTCTAATCATCGGGGCCCCAAATTACAGATAAAAAAAGGATGGCCAGAATGTCTTGAAATATAGCCATCAAAATTATTCTATTTTCAATGGTGACCATTCTGCTGGCTCCGGTGAGATAAATGGAGCCAATACTGAACTAATAATGATGGCTTTTTTACACCCGAAAAAAAAAAACAACAACAGAAAAGTGGCTAATGAAATCCAATACTTCAAAATGTAAGGTAATGAGACTAGGTACAAGTGCGAGAAGGCCAAAGTTTTTGTTTACTCAATAGCAGGAGCAAAACTTCAAAAGACGGAGAATGAGAGAGATTTAGGAGAAATATATTGTTAGATTTGTCTCCAGAAATGCATATAAATGGCATAATAAGGACAGCATATGCTTGAAGCTGGAAAAAGTTCAAAAACATGACATGAAACTGGTGCCAGAAATGCACTATCTTAGTTATGAAAAAAGGCTGAGAGAATTAGACTTACCATCACTCGGAGGACATTCCTTCATGGTTTTAACAGAGTGGATAGGGATCGAGATTTTGACATGGTTGTCTCTAGAACTAAAGGTCATAGTTTGAACCTTCGTAAGAAAACTTCTTTGCAGGATGTAAGGAAATACTTTTTTAGTGTAAGAGTAATTGACGATTAGAATTCGCTAAGCGAGGAGTACTTAATGGAAACTAACTTCACAATTTTAAGGACAAATAAGATAAATATCACGGAGTACAAAAATGGAACCGACCAGGAGATGGGGAGCTACGACCATAGGGCTCTTTCCCTTAAGCATATTTAGATTATTATTATTATTATTATTATTATTATTATTATTATTATTCTTATTACGGAAAATATCACAGGTCCATATGAGAGCAGCAGTAGCTCGGTGGTAGAGCTAGCGAGTCATACGTGACAAAGATGACTAACAGGGGTTTAAACCCTCTGTGGGCGTTAATAAGGGCTCCAGCCTTAATCCCCAAGCTCTAACCTGTCTGTGTCCTCCTCATTCGAATGGGTTCTAATTGCGACAAATAAAAATGGTGAAAAAACACACTGCCATACACTTGTAAAACATACACACATCAACCAAATTAATTATATGAAAGCATACTGAAACTCGAATATGCGCCTCACGGTATCAATACATAGAGCTCATATTTAATCATCGCTTCACAACGTATTACGAGCGACTGATGGGGACTAATTATATATCTAATTATAAAAAAAAAAATTTACTGTTTGTTTACAGTGGAATTTCATAATTAACATTTAACGCTATTAGCGCGTGTTCACAAGGACACTAAAAATAATAATAACAATTACTTACTGCAATAATACATACTGGTATGTATATCCACTCCTGTGTATTTTCTTCCCGCAAGGAGAAAGGGAAGTTTTCTTTTACTCAGCCACCCCTCTTATAAGGGGGATATGGTACTTATGTATATATATATATATATATATATATATATATATATATATATATATATATATATATATATAATATAATATATATATATATATATATATATATATATATATATATATATATATATATATATATATATATATATATTCAAATATAATGGCCCTATTTCCCTTTGTAAGGAGGTGGTCGATCCAAAGAACACAACCCCCCCCACCAACCTGCTTTGGTCACCCACAGGGTGTATATGTGTATATATATATATATATATATATATATATATATATATATATATATATATATATATATATATATATATATATATATATATATGCCATGTGAGTACGTAGTCACGAGCTCTGACCATATTTAAGGACAAATCTTCTGCCATATCACTAGGTCCAAAGTACTTCGACAATTCTTTCAGCCTGTCCTTTTCCTATTGTGTACCACTCCCCTCTTTCTGCCTTTTCCTTAAACTTCTACTTATTCTTCGTCTAAATGTTTTCTTCGTGCCCGGGCCTGATGAGGGCAGTTTTATTACCTGTTCCGGTGTCACAGTCATAAAAAAAAGTTTCTGCCCCATACAATGCCACTGGCACAATCAAACCTTTATATATCCATCTATTTCCATTCACTCCTAAATGCCTATTTCTCCTCATTCTTTTCATCCTTCCTAGACATTTATTATTCAATTCCTTCACTCTGTGCCATACATACTCATCCTCTCAAACACTTCCTGCCAAGTGCAACCTCAGATACTTAAGACTCTCAACTTAGTCAAGCATCTCCCCTTTCACTCTCACATTCACTTTGCCAACATTAACACTCCTCGTAAATATAATGACTTTATTTTTACATATATTCACTTGCAACTTCTTTCTTTCACATACCCTTAAATGATCAGTCACCGAATGCTCCAGTTCATCCTTAGAATCAACCGCCAGTGTCATGTCATCTCCATATAGCAATGAATTCACTTTCCACAACCATTCATTTTCACCAACTATTAATTTCAAGCTTCATGCATATACACATTAAACAACCATGGCATCATAACAGAATCCTGACGTAATTCCACGTTCGCTTAAACACAATCACTCTCACCATTCCCAACTTTAACTCATCCTCTAATATTCATGTAAACAATCTTAACTGCACTGACCAAACGTCCATTTGTTCCACTGAATCGCAATGCACTCTTAAACGCCTCTCTGTCAACCATGTCAAACATTTTCTCCAAGTCCATAAAAGCCAAAAAAGCGTCCTTACCTTTCTTCAAGAACTATTTACACACCTGTCTTACCACAAACATTTGATCAACACACCCTCTTCATCTTCTGAGTCCACACTGTTTTCCAAAATTGTGCTCTCAGTACCTTTCCTAATTCTCTTGATCAACACTCTCCCATATACCTTACGAACTACACTCAACAAAGTAATTCCTCTCTCACTACTACATTCGAACTTATCTCCCTTCTCTTTAGGAAGTGGAACTACACATGCATTCCTCCAGTCAACTGGGACTCTCCCTTTCATCAGGTCTCCCAGACTCTAGATATGCCACAGTACACCTCCTGTAAATTATGCGACCGCCCTAATGCTAACACTCTTGACCATTATTGTCTTCAGTGCCCCACAGTGAGAGATGTTTTACCACGAGGTCAGAACTTAATACAGATCTGCTCATTTTTACTTAATGATGACAACCTTGATGTTATTCTTGCTCGTTATCCTCACTTTGGTGGCCATTAATTATATTGAATTATACATATATTTTCTGTATGTTGCTGTATAATTCTGTTTGTGCATTCTGCGTTTCTCTGAGCTTTACTTTTGCATATAATGTACTCTGTGCTGCCATACTGTGAGTTGTGTGTTAGTATGCAGCAATGTTTTATCAATGTGTACACCTCCCTGTAAACTATGTTCAATTCTTGGTTTTGTATCCATTTGAAGCATTATTTGTATGAACTCATGTAATGTCTGACGCCTTGGCGCAATAAATTAATAAAATAATAATCTCCCTTTCATGAAACATACATTCATCAACTTCACCATCCATTCCATTACTGTCTTACCACTCTTTGACAAGCATTCTACATGGCAGCCATCTATGCCGGGGGCTTTAGCTGCTTTCATTACTTTCAATGTGATTTGTTTCTCCTCACTTGTAATTTTCCAATAATGCTCCTCAAATATTATTAGCATTCTCCATGCATCTCCAACAGCCACAATCTTTGCCTCTTGGTCATCTCCCACATTTACCAGTTCATTAAAATACTCAGCCCCTTACACTCTTAACTTCATTTCGTCTACTAGCAATTGCTAATAATAATAATAATAATAATAATAATAATAATAATAATAATAATAATAATAATAATAATAATAATAATAATAATCGAAGCACTTTAGGCCGGTTTTATGGATACTGTACTTCCGCCATTAACATTATGCATATTGCAAGAAAAGTGCAATGTGTAAATGCATTGCATGGCCACCTTTAAATTGCATTATTGCTGCTAGGCCGATAAGAATGAAAAATACCTGGCTATTAGACTATTATTTTTTCATATATATATATATATATATATATATATATATATATATATATATATATATATAATATTATATAATATGGTGGCTATTAAATATATAAGGTCAGTCATTTTCTGAGTCGAGCCCTCTGACCACTGAGCAAACAAATAGGACATAGACAAAGTTATTCGACTCGTTTCATATACAATGGCCGCAGTCACCCTTGTAATGTAGTGGCCGAGTCAAAGCACACATCTTTCTACTTCTTCTATTGCTTTGCCTATGTTTTTCTTCTTCCTTTTATTCTTTTAGTGTTTGAAGGAGGTGGCGTATGTCACCACAGTGCTCTCCTACGTGTGGGTAAATGTAGAAAGATGGTGTAAGGAACGGTATCCGGTCATAAAAAAACAAAGCATAACCTTATGGAAACTGCCACATTGCGTGAGAGGTAAACATCTGAAAACATAATAATAGTAGTAGTAGCAGCAGCAGTGGTGGCAGAATTTTTAAAAAGAAAAGACTAAGAACGAGTTCATACTACAGTACAATTAGAAATGTGTGTTTATATACACACGTACACACACACACACACACACACATACACACACACACACACACACACACACACATATATATATATATATATATATATATATATATATATATATATATATATATATATATATATATATATATATATACACACACAAGACTGAGATTCCTCCATATAAACAAAATACTTTGTCTCTTTGGGGAATGAAAATACTGAGGATAGGATACCCAGCCCCCTTGCTCCGTCCCGCTTAGTCGACTATTACGGCAAGAAGAACACGGAGAAAGCATAATTGCTTCCTCCCTCAGGTAAAAAAAGTGTGTAAAGAAGAAGAAGAAGAAGAAGAAGAAGAAGAAGAAGAAGAAGAAGAGGAAGAGGAGGAGGAGGAGGAGGAGGAGGAGGAGGAGGAGGAGGAGGAGGAGCAGGAGGGGGAGGAGTCTACAGCGTAAAAAAACAAAATAAAAGTTGTCCATAATGCCTCTGTCTGCATTAAACGATGTTTCTCGAACGTGTTCGACAACCAAATACCCCGCTCACACGTTCGAACATCACTTCAAACACTTGTCTGTCGAACCGCATTCGACGAACCGTTTGACCGTGTAAACCCCCCTTTGAGGGTGGTTTAGACGGTCAAACACACACAAACAAACACACACACATATCTATATCTATATCTATATCTATATATATATATATATATATATATATATATATATATATATATATATATATATATATATATATACACACACAGACACACACACACACACACACACACACACACACACACATATATATATATATATATATATATATATATATATATATATATATATATATATATATATATATATATATATATATATATATATATTAATTGTTCTTAGTCTATGTAAATTTAATTTAGAAATTAATGCATATAAACTAAAGATGAATTAAGCTATAGCAATAAATAATACTTATTCAAAGGACAGGACCATAAAATATGATATTTTTAGCATTTATATATCAGAGGCATAGCCTGCTTCCACATGTCTCGATAATCATTTATTGGTTGAAAAAAAATAATCTGAAGATAAAGGTCAGAGGATATCGGAGTCCCATCAAATGATTTCTTGTCCGTAACCTCCATGGCAAAGTGGTAGCGTCCGCGACTCTGAGGCGGCAGGTCGATGGTTCGCACCCCGTCACGGTCTGAGGTTAGTAAGGGCATACACTCAGGGTAACGATTACATCAGCCAAAACAAGTCCTTCGCAAGAAGGCAACCGTCTTAGCCCTTAGTTGAAAAGGGAGTTCGTGACGTAAAACCGAAACCAAACCAAATGATTTCTTGTCCCAGTCACCACAACAGGTTCAGTAAGTACAATATTAAATGAGTGGAACTACTGGTACAACAGATCTTAATTCGTTGGCCTTTGATAAGGGATCACGTACCTTTCATGTCATAATAATAATAATAATAATAATAATAATAATAATAATAATAATAATAATAATAATAATAATAATAATAATAAGAAAATAATAATAATAATAATAAAATAATAATGATAATAATAATAATAATAATAATAATAATAATAATAATAATAATAATTATAATAATAATAATAATAATACACACAGACCAAGTAATTAGAATCTTCTTCAAATCCTGCTATTAAACTAGTTTTACGGCAAAGCAGCCACCATAATGTGTCTAATTATTTTCTTTTCTCTATTTGAATTGCTTACGACAGGATATCATCGAAGGAGGAGAACTTTCATCTATTTTGGATTTAGGTATCCAGCGGCGAGAGAGAGAGAGAGAGAGAGAGAGAGAGAGAGAGAGAGAGAGAGAGAGAGAGAGAGAGAGAGAGAGAGAGAGAGAGAGAGAGAGAGAGAGAGAGGCTTAGTCCAGATGTTTCCAGGAAGAAGAAGAAGAAGAAGAAGAAGAAGAAGAAGAAGAAGAAGAAGAAGAAGAAGAAGAAGAAGAAGAAGAAGAAGAAGAAGAAGAAGAAGAAGAAGAAGAAGAAGAAGAAGAAGAAGAAGAAGAAGAGAGAGAGGAGGAGGAGGAGGAGGAGGAGGAGGAGGAGGAGAAAAAAAGAAGACGAAAATAAGAAGGGGGAGGAGGCCAAGAAGAAGAAGAAGAAGAAGGAGAAGGAGAAGAAGGAGAAAAAAAAAAGAAGAATAAGAAGAAGAAGAAGAAGAAGAAGAAGAAGAAGAAGAGAGAGAGAGAGAGAGAGAGAGAGAGAGAGAGAGAGAGAGAGAGAGAGAGAGAGAGAGAGAGAGAGAGAGAGAGAGAGAGAGAGAGAGAGAGAGAGAGAGAGAGAGAGAGAGAGAGAGAGAGAGAGAGAATTTAATAAAAAAAAAACACACTTATTAAACTGTCTAGCAAAATAACGAGTCCAAGAGGTTGAAGATGTTTCCCAAGTCCAGCTCCTTCCTCACCTGTGTGGCATTGTTGTGTTTATGTTGTATAAAGGGGGTTTACACGGTCAAACGGTTCGTCGAACGCGGTTCGACAGACAAGTGTTTGAAGTGATGTTCGAACGTGCGAACGGGGTATTTGGTTGTCGAACACGTTTGTCGAACGTGTTCGACAACCAAATACCCCGTTCACACGTTCGAACATCACTTCAAACACTTGTCTGTCGAACCCCGTTCGACGAATCGTTTGACCGTGTAAACCCCCTTAACTTTCCTAGAAGACCCTGTGAGTCTTTTTTTTTTTTTTAATACACCAATATTACTCAGATAATTATTAATGAATAGGTAAACATACGTATATACATTGGTTAAAATAATTTAAATAAATGAAACAAATAAATAAATATAAAAAATAAATAAAAAGAAAAAAGTAGACAATATAGAATTAAAAATATTTCCACTCTCTCTCACTCTCTCTCTCTCTCTCTCTCTCTCTCTCTCTCTCTCTCTCTCTCTCACACACACACACACACACACACACACACACACACACACACACACACACACACAGACACACACACACACACACACACACACACACACACAAGAATATCTTTTCACCATCATCAGGAAATTGAAAATCATTTACACTCGAGAGGAAATAAAGATATTTTTTCAATTACCTTTTAACCTACGAAAAGAAAGAATCCATATTTTCTAGATATTATTCGTTATTTATTAATTTCCTTCTTTAAATATAAATCATCCTTAAGAATTCATCTATAATACGTGTGTGTTATGCATACGCTGGGGACCGCAGCAGAGCAGTGTTTAGAGCACTCGACCCAGGAAATGATAAGACCCGCGATGAAGCCCACAGTCGGGTGTTAAGAAGGGCTTCCAGCCTAAATTCCCCTGCTTCACCATGTCTGTGTCCACCCCCATAATGGAGATTAACAGTGACGCATAAAACGACAAAGAACATATCTGATTATATATATATATATATATATATATATATATATATATATATATATTATATATATATATATATATATATATATCAATACTTATTTTGAGGGCTGCCGCTGTGGCTGGGTGGTAGAGTACGCGACTTTGATTCGTCAGGTTGTCGGGTCAAGACCTGCCACGATCTAAGGTCAGAAAGGGCATTCACTCGGGATAACAGTTACACTGCTAAAATCAAAGTCCTTCAAAATGAGTCACCGGCCTAGTCATGACTAGAAAAGGGAGTCTGTTACCTAAAACCAGATCATAAACGTGTTCTTAAGGAAAGGCTTTTACGATATTAAGAAAACTCACTTCAATCATTTATATAAAGATAGTCACCGTTCCTTTCATATATATATATATATATATATATATATATATATATATATATATATATATATATATATATATATATATATATACATATATATAATAATAATAACTATATTGTATTTCCTTAGAAGCATTTTTTATTTTATTTTTCGTAATAATTTACTTTACAGCAACATATAAGTTTATAAACACACACACACACACACACACACACACACACGCACGCACGCGCACACACACACACACACATACACACAGATATATATATATATATATATATATATATATATATATATATATATATATATATATATATATATATATATATATATATATATATAAAGTGCACAGAACACATTTCATGCAGAATGATAATTTGGGATTTGTTAACTCAGGTAACAAATCCTACTTATAACCTGTAAAAAAAAAATTCGTACAAATACGCATTTCAGTATATGTTAGTTTGTAATTCACAGCTAAGTCTAGGCTACATAGCTAATGAACCTTTTTACTGACTACCTTACGGTAGCTCTCGACGCCTTCCACTAAGAAGTTAGAACCTGCTAGACTCACAGGTAAGTATAAACCGGAAGTAGGTGGTTCACGACACCTGACACTTGTTACCTGAATGCACAGATATGCTAGCAAAGGGACACACCATTTCAACCTTTGCTATATGATTTGTTCCAAAAATCATGCGGTTACGTTGATATTAGGCCAAAATATGAGTCTGTATGGAAAGCATCCTTCAGTCAAATTATGTAAAAGAAAACGCTATACTCTGAAAAATATTGTCTATGTATCATACTGTGATATTAATTACCCAGATGTACCAACACTGAATTACAGAGACAAAAATACTTATATGATAACATAGCAATCCTACGATTATACGCTACAATTCACTATGTACATTAAAATGTAAAGAGATGCTAAATGAATATTGTATATTAAACGTAACAATGCAGCAACTACGTTGTTGCAGTATGAACAAACCCAACCCAATTAGGGAAATCTGCGTTAACAAGCCCCAAGGCAGTTAAGGGGATCATAAAGTGCCTCATTATAAGTCTTCCACTAATTAAGTCTTCCAGAATTACAAGCAACAAGTGCTGACACTCCATGAGCTAATTAAGTAGGATTTACTGTCTGTTCTTAAGAGTCATGTTGGTTTTAATTGACAGAAACATGAGTATTATCATAACACCCCCCCCCCCCCTGGTACCTCATAGGATCGGAGCCAGGTTAAGGAGTCACGAGTTTAGGGTTGCTTGTGCATGCAGTAGTCTTCCCCCAAAGTTCTTCGGATTCAGAAGGAAAGGGTACTAGCTTTTATCATGTTGTATAGGTATCTCCCACTAAAGGCGGTAAGATCAGCTAAAACGAAATCAAGGACAAAATCCTCAATGGTTTCGACCTCAGTATGGACAGGCATGGCCGTTTTGAAGAACTGCCACCTAAGAATGACCACGAGAAGAATCGTCATACCAGGATATTCCTCTTGAAGAACTGTTAACCCCAGCCCGCTCAGCATGAGGACTTGTCACCCCGGTTCACAGTGACTATAATTTCGTTTAATAAGATTCATAGCGAATGTTTGGTTATAATAGATAAACCCGCTGTTAAAACGGGATGTTTGGGCGAAGCCCAGCACTGTGCAAAAGACTCTCGTGAGTTTGATCTCACAAGAAAAATCGTCAGTCCAAGATATCCCTCCCGAAGAATTGTCGCCCTGCCAATCTCTGGGGAAGTGTTCCTCAGATAATCCGAGTTATATTCAGAAAGAATGAGCTTAATATTTTCCAGAAAAAAATAATATATAAAAGAACAAGAACACATCATAATATCAAATTAAAAGACAGAGTGAATTCTGTTCAATTGCTAATGCCTAAATTTAGACAAAATCTTCAAGAATGCTCCTTTATAAAAATATATTACATTTACTTGTATAAATGTCTAAATATGATATATCCAACTAACAACGCGAATTCGGACATCATCACCTTTCTGGTTTAGGAAAGTTTGGTACTGTGACGGAGACTAACAGAAATTAGTCCAATGCAATGAGACAAAGTTAAGAGAAGTTATATGACATAACTTGAGTCTATATATGATAAGGTTTCAGTTAGTCATATATTATTCCTAAGTTGAACAGACCAAATCATAAGCACAAAAATTAAATAATTATTGAATAAATAAATAATGTAATATAGAAACTCATAAAGCGGACCCATTTTTCACTTTAAAGTGGATGACCAGTCAACCTGAGATAATTCCAGGCAGGGGTACCAACATTTAATTCCTCCTGAAAATTGCATTACCTAACACTGTCATCCTGAATATTAGTATTTTTTATTAGATGTCAACATATAAGCCATATTAAACAGTTACTAATTATGAATTATAAAGTATTAAAAAGTAATTCCATTAAAACTGAATCTCCAACTGTATCTTTTATAGTCAAAATATATTGCTACTATGCATTATTCTGAAGAAAATAATTCTTATTCTTTTTGGTAGGGGAGGAGTTCCTACATTATCCCCTTTTTTTGAAGGAAGCGACTGAAAGGTACAGTGGAAAAGGGCTTACAATCCCTCCATCATTAAATATTTTCTAATCATCGGGGCCCCAAATTACAGGTAAAAGTAAGGATGGCAAGAATGTCTTGAAATATAGCCATCAAAATTATTCTATATTCAATGGTGACTATTCTGCTGGCTCCGGTGAGATAAATAGAGCCAATACTGAACTAATAATGATGGTTTTTTTTTCACACCAGCAGAAAAAAAACACACACACTAAAAAGTGGCTAATGAAATCCAATACTTCAAAATGTAAGGTAATGAGACTAGGTACAAGTGCGAGAAGGCCAAAGTTTGGATACTCAATAGCAGGAGCAAAACTTCAAAAGACGGAGAATGAGAGAGATCTAGGAGAAATATATTGGCAGATTTGTCTCCAGAAATGCATATAAATGGCATAATAAGGACATCATATGCTTTAAGCTGGAAAAAGTTCTAAAACATGACATGAAACTCGTGCCAAAAATGCACAATCTTAGTT